>JANAVB010022168.1:0-22636 GCA_029216955.1 Iris pallida
GTTGACGTTGACGACTCTACATCGGCAATTTTGTGACGTATATGTAGTCGATAAACGTCGGCCGATTAAGCGACGTATGTACAGTCGGTAGACGTCGGTAGGTTTAGCAGCATAACTTTAGTCTGTAAACGTCGGTAGATTTAGCGACGTAAATATTACCATTACCGATGTTTATCGACTGTATTCTGTAAGTAAAATTCTGCAGATTTTAGTGTCATTTTGCGACGTTTAGCGACTTCTATGTAGTCGCTAATTTGCGTCGCTAAATGTCGCTAAAATCTGCAAAAAAAAAGGAAATAGAAAGACATTGCTGTGTGTAGTATCCCTGCAGTTTAATAATGAACATTTAAGATGAATAGACCTGGAGCAACCCGTTGAATTCCCTGGGTTCGTCGACCCCTTCGGTGGAACACACAACACCGTAATAGCACATACAGTTGAAACGAACAATAAAATAGAATATGATAAAAATTAATAGTACATTACACAACCAATATCCAATGACTACACAACCAAGTCTAATGTATACACATAAATATCACGGAGATAGTCTACACAACCAATCAAACACGGAATAAGTCTACACAAACCTAATATCATGGGTCAACACACTAACAAACACTCTACACAACAAGCAATAAACAGTCCTAACTAGGACTACTGCAATTTGGACAGGAGGGGCACCGCCGTGCCTAAGGGATAAGAACATCTCATACTCCTTCCATGAAAACGATACCGATGCAGGTGGAGTCGATGACGATGAAGGAGGTAGTGACGTTAGTGATGATGAAGGAGCACCCGGAGGAGGTATCTGCTCCAATGCTGCGAGTCACTGTTGTATGAAACCATGGTAGATAACAACCTCGTACTGCTATCAACCATCGAATCCTGCATCAATGTCAGCCTCTTGCCCATGGACAGCTGTGATGCCTGCAACTCCGTCATGCTACGCTATGTCGACGCTCTAAGATCAGTGACACATGCTCTATCCTCTCAGTCATGTCCTTGAGCTCCATGATGCTGCGGTTGAGCGCATCCAATCGTGCTAGGAGCGTAGCGTCGTCCGTATGCTGTTGCTCTTGGATCCATCACAGGATCTCATCACGGATAGACGCAACCATCTTCTGTACTTGGGCAGACAACTGTGAGGGCTGTGGAACATGCACACTAGCAGCGCAGGCCCTAGAGGACTGTATTGCAACTAGGGTACCATAGGATCCCGTACTGTAGTACGTGCCCCTATGGAGACCACCAGCGGCGGTCACCCATAGCTCGTGCCGACGGAGCTTGAGTGGGCTGCGAAGAAGTACCGGCCTCTCCCGCAGTAGGTGCACTAGCAGCCGCCCGCTCTTGAAGCTTAAGATAGTTGGCCTAGAAAGTATGGATACTCTATAATTTCTATTGTCTAATGTACTTATTATTACTAACTACATGAATATTTATTTACATGTATATTTACTAACTTATATTAAAATTAACATGAACTATTAAAATTAATAAATAGTATTATAATACTTACATAGGTCTGCTCTGCCCTCTCGTCAATAAGCTTTCCGCCCTTCCGATGGGTGGCGAGGAAGACGGTCACCATGTTGGCGTCACCACCCTTCTTTACTGTTAAAAATATATTATTTAGTACTATTTATGAAAATAATCGAACTTATATTAAAATAATATTTCAGAAATAAAAAAACATACCAAACGACAAAATATTTTGTCATCAGGATCGACCCACCGTACCACTTGGATGCCTTCTGCCTAGCCCCTTGGCCTTCTAAGACCTTTGCTTGTATCGAGGCACGTTGAACCTGGCCTTCATCCACTATCAAAATACAATAAATTGGCGACGGAGGATTAGCGACGGATTATGTCCATCGCTAATAGCGAAGGACAACCAACTAATTATCGACGGTTTGCCGTCGAATAGCAGCCAATCCAATTATCGACGGATTAGCGACGGATATGGCCGTCGCTAAACCGTTAGATTTTGGTAGTGATCGCAGTCCACTGATCAGGGGTGATCCAACCTTGGATCAGCTTTTCGCGGCGTTCACGATCCTTCTGGTCATTAATAGCATCACGAATCAGCTTGGCGGTGATGGCAGGAAACATCTCCTCGATCAACTCGGTCCGTGCGGTGGATAGAAATATGTTTGCTAGAAGAAACAATTTAGTCAGTTATATAATATACATAAAATAACATGATTTAATATTAGAACCATATATACCTTTACCTTGAACTGCACAAACCAGAAGTTCTTTCTATCCTCCGGTGCATCAGAGTAGTTTATCCAAGGGCCACCATAATTGTACCTCAGAAAATGGCCCAGACGTCTCTGTACTGACGGGGGACGATATCTATACAAAGGTAATTACATTCATAAAAAATAAATTTATTGAGAATAAAGAAATAAACAATATATATGATAACCAAAATACTTACTTTGTACCGTCGGCGCAGATCTCCATCCTCGTCTCCTCCGAAGGTGCGCACGGATCATCTGCCTGATAATGGTCTGGTGTCGGCTCAGCCTCCTCCATATGCTCATATGTCTCCATCGTCGTATCAGCAGGAGGAACGCTAGACGAAGGAGCAGTGTCAGTCCTGGAACTACTCGTCCTAGGAGATATGCCATGTAACGTCGTGGCAGGCGGAGGTACTGATCGATACACTTGAATACTCGACGACGAGGATCCATAGCCAGTACCAGTAGGAAGTACCGGAGGAGAACCCCGTCCCCCACGTCGGGACCTGCCGAACAATCCACGTAGTCATGTCATACCTAATAATAACATATGATGATACAACAAATAACAGAAACTAGATAATAACTAAGTATATTCTACAGTTAAAAATATGAAAGTACATTCTACAAAAAATATCTAAATCCAAATAGTACATTCTATAAGAAACATCTTAAGTTTAGATAGTACATTCTACAAAAACATCAAAATCCAGATAATTCAGATGACCAAGTCTATATAATAAGAAAATAAAAGTACATCTCTCACAATCATCTTCAGAATATTCATCTTGGTCGTCTTCCTCGACTTCATCTTCCTCTTCCTCTTCCTCTTCATCTTCACTTTCATCTTTGCCTTCGTCGACTTCGCCTTCCTTTTCGGATAATTCTACCTTTCCTATATTATTAGTCGTGTAATGAGTCACTACAAAAATAGGCTTTTAGCAACGGCGAGATCCGTCGCTGAAAGTCATTTTTCCGTCGCTAAAGCCAAATAGCGACATATCAGCGACGAAAATGGTTTGTCGGAAAATCACGTGTCGCTAATTTAAATCAGTCGCTAGTTTGTCGGAAATAGCGACTGATTAGTGACGTATTTAGCGACACGCTATTTATTGGAAAATGCGACGTAATAGCGACGGAAACTCTGTCGCTATAGTTACCGACGAACTACCGACGTCGCAGCGGCATAATTCAGCATGAGAGTAGCGACGGGCTAGCGACGAAAAATTACGTCACTAAGATGTTTTCGATACGCTTTTTGTGTCGGACAGGAACATAGTGACGGAATAGTAATAGTAAGTAAAATTTACGTCGCTATTCAGTCGCTATACTGGAATATAATATTTTCCCGAACCTTAGCGACGGAAACTACAGTCGCTATTCCGTCGGTAGCCTGCAAAGTAAATTTTCTAGGCATGTAGCGACGGAAAAATCGTCTACAATGTTCCAGGTTTTCTGTCGTTGTTCCGTCGCCATTTCGTCGCTAAATACAATATTGCATGTCAGTATTTGTGTTTCCTGCACTCCACATCCCTGTCGACAGTTACACACACAATATACAGTCATATAAACGGTTTTTAAATACAATATAAGTATTCGTGTTTCCAGCAGTCCTTGTCCCTGTCGACAGTTTTATAGTAGGCATACGTATCAGTATTTGCGTTTCCTACAAATTCTCAGTTTCATGCACACGTATCGCAAATGTTTTAATACAACATATACACACATATCCAAAATTAGCTTCATACACACATACGAATAATATTTTAATATAAGAAATATTAATACACATATCCAAAATGTTTTAATACAAGAAAGTACTGGTACAGTAAATCTAGGTCGTCGGGCGTGATAAAAACCTCTCGACGGGCATGATGACGACCTTTCGGCGGACTAAATGAAGATCCAAGCTGCAAACATGAACGTCGACCTCTTGGCGCCATAAAAAAATCTGAAAGAAATAATAAGAGATGATGTGTTAAAAATAAAAACTACTATCATGTCATTGTACTAATGGAACTCGTATATTAAATTAAAACGTACGTACTAGTCTGATTCATTTTCCCAAGAGTCTTCTAAATCATTGCTTGATTCCGAAGTATCTTCTTCTGCTTCTCCATTTTCACTATCACTATGATCTTCATCTTCATCTTCCAATACTTCTTCCTCAACATCTTCCAATTCTTCATCAACGTTAACCTCCAAAACGTCATCTACTGCAACCTCCATATCTCTTAAATCCTCTTCCTCAACACCAGCCAAACTTATATATATATATATTGGTTGAGGCTTGACCACCTCTTCCTCTTGGTAGGCTACATCCCCAATATTATATGTAATTTTTGCTTTGGTTTTGCAAACAGCCCACCAATCCAGGGTACTGCACCATCGGCTAGGATAACTCGAATAGTATACTTGAACGGTTTGACTAGCCAACACAAATGGTTCAAAACCTCCATAGCTTTTTCCATGTTTTATATCAAAAAAGCCAAATTGTTTGTCAATCTTCCATCCTTGCTTGGGTGTTGTGTCGAACCAACGACATTTAAGAAGCACAATCTTCGTATCAACAGAATATTCAATCTCTACGAGATCTCTTAGAACACTGTAGTAGTCGAATTCGGGATCTGCATCGTAGACTGAGGCTCTCACACAAACTCCTGAATTTTTGGTATAATTAGCCTCCTCATCGAGAAATGAATGATTGATAGGCTTATCAGTAGTTCTAAAGTTAAAGCCATTAATTTTATATCCCCTCCAACACTTCGCCTTCTTGCTCGGTCCAATAGTAATTGCTCTTAGCCCTTTGTTCTGTAACTGTGTACCAGGACGGAAGACCTAGTGTGGGTAGTATCAGAAAAGTATCTTCCATCTCTTGGATACCGCTATTGAGGCATATATACCGATATGCGGCTTCAAACTCATCGTCATCCAACCACCGTAATTTAGTCGTACTTGTCGGCTTGCCCCCACATTTAAGATTGTACGTATCCCTTCGTTCGGTGCATTGATATCACCTTCATCATTCCTCGACGCTCTATTTCAATTTGTTCGGACATGAGTATCGAAGTAGATCGAGCAGAAGTTAGAAACCTCCTCAATGATGTACGTTTCGCATATTGAAGCTTCTACATGAGCCTTATTGCCCACTTTCTTCTTCAGGTGACCTAGATATCTATAAAAATATATTGAATATTAGAATTATTTAAATAAAAAAATTACAAATTAGAAGATTATTTTAGACCTCTCAAATGGGTACATCCATCAATAATGGATGGGAGCACCGACACGTGCTTTGTATGCAAGATGAATCGACAAATGTTCCATACTATCAAAGAAGGCGGGAGGGAACACCCTTTCTAACTTGCACAACGTCACTACAACTTTCTCCTCAAGTTCCAGCATATGTTGCACCGTCAACTTACTTGAACGCAAATCTCTAAAGAAGATAGATAACTCGGCCAGCGGAGTCCACACATGATAAGGTAGCATCTCTCTAAAAGTTATAGGAAGTAATCGCTCCATAAAAATGTGACAATCATGACTCTTCATCCCTATCAACCTGCGTTCGTTGAGATCGACACATCTCGCCAAATTCGATACGTAACCGTCAGGAAATCTCAACTTTGAAATCTATTTACATATTATCAGTTTATCATCTCTTCTCAATGTAAATGGTGCTGGAGGCTTCACCCAGTTACTATTGGACCTTTGCGACAGATGCAACTCTGGACGCTTGCAAATAATTTCTAAGTCCTTCCTTGCTTTAATATTGTCTTCTATTTTTTCCTTAATATCCATCACAGTATTAAATATGTTGTCAAATATTTTTTTAATATGCATGACATCAAGATTGTTTCTTATGAGATTGTCCGGCCAATAAGGCAAATCCCAAAAGATACTCTGTTCGTCCAATTGTGATGTTGTCTGAAGCCTTCAATGTGATGGCCCGATCCCGGATTTTCTATGACAGTCGGTAAATCTCGAACCTCTTCCTAAACTACATCTTCCGTTAATCTCAACGGAAGAAGAGATACTTCCCGTTTACCAGTCCTGAAGTCATCTCTGTTCCTTCTTCACGAATGTGACGAAGGAAGAAACTGGCGGTGGCAATAAAAAATATGCCTTTCCTCCATTCTGAAGGCTGAATGCCTTACTCTTCCCCATGCATATCGGACATGACATAATACCATGAGTACTCCACCCCGATAACATACTGTAAGCTGGAAAATCGTTGATGGTCCACATGAGCATCGCCCTCATCTGAAAGTTCTGTTCCATCGATATATCAAACGTCTGGACGCCAAATTGCCATAATTGTTTCAACTCATCCACCAACGGTTGCAAGTAGATATCGATGTTCTTCTTTGGATTTCTTGGACCGGGTATGATAAGTGTGAGGAACATTTAAGGAGTTTTCAGGCACATCCATGGTGGTAGATTATACGGGGTTAAAATCACCGGCCAACAAGAGTATTGCGTCCCTGACTGTCCGAATGGAGTGAATCCTTCAGAACATAAAGCCAATCGAACATTCTAGGCTTCGCAGGAAAATCAGGATGACACCGATCAAAATGCTTCCATGCTTTTCCATCGACAGGATGAGATAATCCTCCTTCATTTATCTTCCGTTCTTTGTTATGCCATGTCATATGTTGTGCAGTATTTGCAGACATATACATCCTCTGCAGCCTCTTTGCAATTGGCAAGAATTGTATGGACTTGTACGGGTGCATCCGCGTCCGGACAATTGATTTTTCTTTGCCCCGAATTGGCTTGTACCGGTCCTCGTCACAGAAAATGCTTGTCTTTATCACTGTTCTCCTTGTAGTATAGCATGTAACCATTTCGACAGTAGTTTATCTTCTAGTAGCCCAATCCGAGTTTCAGCATCATCATCTTCGACTTGTAGAAGTTTTCAGGCAAATCATTTGATCCTTTTGGCAACAACTCTCTTACAAGCTGAATTATCCGGTCATAGCATTCTTGCAGTAAGTTAAAATCAGATTTAAGGTTCAACAACCGCATCACCACCGACAATACTGAATTAGAATCACAACTCGAATATAACGGAGTATCAGCATGCTTGAACATATCGTAGAACTTCTTTGCATCAGGATTCGGATCCTCACGTGCCAGAGCAAAATCTAATACCATCTCACGTGCCAAATTTATTGGTTGCCGATATTCAAAATGATCTCCGAGAGTAGAATCTCTCACCTCGGTATTGAAGAAGGACTGAGATTGTGAAGCCGGAGATTCTCCTTGATTAATCCACACGTTGTAGTTTGGCATGAAACCCTTCTTGTAAAGGTGCTCTCTCAGGAGTGACACCTCTCTAAATGGTATATTCTTACATTTGACACAAGGGCACTTTATGCGCCTTCCGTCCATGAAATCAGCATGGCTACTTGCATATATGAGAAATTGCTCGACGCCCGTATTAAAATCGTCCGTCAAGCCAATCATACTGTCATGTTGCCGATTATACATCCACGAACGGTCAAGTAAGTATCGACTCATGTTTCTAATGTACGTGAATAATTCTGCACCAAGAATTAAGATGCTATATATCACTTGGTATCATAAAACAAACCTAGTATAACTTGGTATGACGTACCCCTCACGTACATTCACTCATAAAACAAACCTAGTATAATTAGGTATCACGTTGATACTCAAGTATCAAATTGATACTCAAGTATATATCGCATTGATCAATCAATTACCTTAGTAATCTAAAACTACTACACCTATTATTTCGTGTCCGTGTCCCGTCAAATTTCTAAAACTATTATACCGATAAATTTCTATTTATCTACTATACCTACTACTATACCGATAAATTTCAAATACGAAATTAAAATTGAAACCCTAGAATATGTTGAGAAAACACAAACAAAGCATAAATAAAAATAAATGTAAATTAGGATTTAGGGTTTCGAACCTTGAAGAGGTTGGTCACGGAGAGGACCTCGGAGAAGAGGGGACGTCGGAAGGGGGGCACCGTAAGGGGGGACGCCGGAAGGGGTGGTCACCAGAGGGGATACGACGGAGGAGGAGAAGAGGGAGGGTGTACGGGGTTTCGAAAGAGGAAAAGAGGGAGGACAGAGTGGGGTAACACGCCGGAGGGAGGTGGTCGCCAGAGGTGGGGGCTCGACGGAGGAGGAGAAGAGGTGGTTAGGGGGTTCGATCGGAGGAGGAGAAGAGGGAGGGGGCTGGAGTGGGGGAGGGCGCCGGAGGGGGGTCACCGGAGGGGGCCGCAGTCGAGGGGGGTGATCGCTGGTCGGAGGGGGGAGGGGAGAAGATAGAAGGATTTTGAGAGTGAGAGAGAGATTGGAAAATTTTCGAAATTTAAGTAACTTTCGAATTTTCACCGCAAATTAGCGACGGAAATTTTTCGTCGCTACATGGATATGTCACTAGGTAGTCCCTCGTTAGTCGCTACCTTTATGAAAAAATTTATAATAAAAATTAATCCTTCCGTTTCGACAATTATAGCAGCTTAGCGACGTATATATCTGTCGCTAATCAGTCAGTTGACATATTCTGTCGCTAAATGTTCGTGGATCCGTCGCTAAACTTATAAAAAATTTAAGTGAAAAAATTCGTCGCCCGTAAGTCGCTTGTTGATCGCTAATTGGCGATTGATTACGCCGTCGCTAATTTTCAGTCGCTATTTGCCTATATTTTGGTAGTGAGTAACTTCCGTGGAGTCCACATCAACAATATTTGTTATAAGAGGTAGCTCGTCCTCCTGATAAGCTTTTTCGTCAACGTCAAAGGTATCTCTAGCTTTAGTCTTGCATACTGCCCACCATTCAGACCTCGTTGTTCCCTATCTCGGATAAGCTGTGAAGCACACAAGTTGAGTCTGAGTTGATAGGATAAATGGTTCGTAGCCTTGATATCTACGCTTGTAGTTTATATCCCCAGACTATGCTTGTCAATTTTCCAACCTTGATTTTCTATCGGATCGAACCATTCACACTTGAACAACACGATCTTAGCAGGTTCTCTGCCATAATTATATGTCAACTCCACAATCTCTCGCAAGATGCCAAAAAAATTATTGCCTGGATCGACATCTTTGTAGTTCGAAGATTTGATACACAAACAACTGATTTCGTGAAATCAAGATCCAGGAAGTTGTCTCTGATCGAAGCATTTGTAGACTTGAACCTAAAACCATTCACACAGTAACTTGGCTATATTTTAACAGCAGTAATTGGTCCCTTGGCAAGGTTTATAATTGATTCAATCTCGGGTGAAATTAAACGATCGACCTGAATACCAAAGAAGCGATAGTAAGTTATTTATTGCGTAGTTACATTAGAAGAGATTAGTAATTACCGAGCTGCTTACATATGCACTCAACCAGGAAGGAAAATAACATCTTATTTCTTGTTCTAATGCTTCTCTGTTATGTAGGGTCTAACCGACCTCAACTCATCAATATATGTTCTGAAAAACAACAAAGCAACCGTCGATTAGTACTATAATATTAGCTTATACTATTAGATTGAGATGATGTAAATGCATCATTAATTACTTACCTCTCTAGCTTCTCCACTTTATCCTCGTCGTAATTGAGTAATATATACAACTGAGAAACCCTTAGCTCTTCGTCATTCAAATATCTCTTCTTCATTTCCTCCGAAGGCTTTCCGGACGCATTGAATACTTTCAATATTCCATCATTAGATTCTTAATATTCGTCGTCGTTTCTCGGAGCTCTCGTTCTATTCATAGCAACATGAGGTTTGAAATACGTTGAGCAGAAGTTTGTAATCTCCTCGAGAACATAGGCTTCACAAAAAGAACCCTCGACCCGAGCCTTGTTTTTCACCTTTCTCTTTAGGTGGTTTAAATACTGCTCAAACGGGTACGTCCACCGATAACCGATGGGACCACCAATACGTGCCTGGTAGAAAAGATGAATGGGCAAATGCTCCAGGGAGTCAAAGAATCCAGGAGGAAACACCTTCTCGAGCTTTCACAGTGTTACCGCAATATCGTTTTCTTACTTTTCTAGACGATCGACGAGCAACTTAGTAGAACAAAGCTCTCTGGAGAATATACTAAGCACAGTTAATGGAACCCAAACAACCTGGGATAAGAATTCCCAAAATACAATCGGAATTAACCTCTCCATGAATACGTGACAACCGTGCCTCTTCATACCCGTCAGTTTGTTCTCCTTGAGGTCGATGCATCTTCTCAAGTTCGAAACATACCCATCTGGAAATTTTAGGCCTTGAATAAACCTACAAAGTCTCACTTTATCCTCCTTCTCTAATGAAAAAATTGCCTTAGGCTGCTTCAACTTTTCATTCCCCTCCTCTATCAAATGCAATATAGGACGTCTACATATTTCTTCCAAGTCCAATCTAGCCTTTGGATTGTCTTTCGTCTTCCTTTTTACGTCCATTAGAGTACTAATTATGTTGTCAAACACATTCTTCTTGATATACATGACATCAAGATTATGTCTAATCAGATTGGTGCTCCAATATGGCAGATCCCAGAATATACTCCTCTTCGTCCAGTTATGAGTGCGACCAAATCCGTCACACTTGTAGCCCTTAGCAGGCTCTTCAATAGCTCTTGGTAAATCTTTTACCTTTTCCCATATCGTGTATCTGGGCCACCTTGGAGGTGGATTAGCCTTCTCCACAACGCCGGCATGAAAAACATTCATGTTCCTCCGGTATGGATGATCCTTCGACAGGAATTGTCAATGACAATCAAAGAAGCACGGTTTGCCTCCGTGTTTCAAATGGAAAGCCTTATTGCGGCCCATGCAATACGGACATGAAAGACGACCATGCGTGCTCCATCCAGATAACAGTCCATAGGCCAAAAAGTTGTTGATGGTCCACATAAGTGCTGCCTACATCTGGAAATTCTGGTTTCTAGAAACATCGTATGTGTTGGAACCTACTTCCGTGTCACGACCCGCACCTACCGTGAGGGTACGAGTACGTAACAGCGCCCAGCCTACGCCGCAGTGTCGGCGGTAGAACGCTGTTCTAGGTCATGAACTATAACTACATAATATGAATACTCTCCATAAGGAGGCCAACACAGAGGTACAACTCAATCACAATCTAAGGTAGAATGTAGCATGATGGAAATAGATAAGAAATCCTCAACTGAGGTACAGCAGAAAGAACTAACAAAGTCTCAACATCTCTAAAATATACAACTCTGAAAATAAGACAATAGCTAAACATGAAAAGAAAGGACAGTCTAAGCTATCTACACTATACAAGGTATCATCCTGAGCAGCTGCCTGAACCTCCCCAGGGGTCCAAGTCGCGAGTGTCAACTAGGCAAACTTCAAGTAAGGGTGCAGGGTTCCTCATCATCCTCTGTAAAATTTTCAACAGGTCCAGTCAGGATGGGAGCGAGCACAAAACATCTCACGCAGTTCATATCATGTTAGAAAATATAAAGCATGCAATAGAGTAAGGTACATGAAACGCTGAAAGAAGAATGTATATGAAAACAGCAGAGATTTGATAATGGGAAATAACTATATATGATAAGTAAGAACTGTAAGCAACATGTGATTTTGAGCACAATATGGTTATGTAAACGGGTTAGGTTATACAATAAAATGGGACTCCTTTGTACGTGGGTGTACAATGGACATATACAATTTCTTATACAATAGGATTAATCACATAACCAATTTTAATCTCCCTTCCTAATCAATACACAAGGATCCAATTCAGTTACGTTACCTTATACAATGGCTTGTACAATGGCTTGTACAATGGCTCAATGTGATAATGAGAGTACAATATGCACAAAGAGTGTACAATGATAAGGGTATTCAATAAATACAATATGTAAGTGAAACGCACATCACAATATGTATTTAGTGAATACAAGGAGATAACATCTCAGAAGAAGATTCGTATAGTACCAATCCGTGATAACAACGTGTCAGCATCAAGTACAGTAATCTAGAGCAAGAATGTAAATCCAGACAAGTATAAAACGGTCAGAGAATGTACTCGCCTCGTATCTGAATGTCTGAAGTAAATATACTGTTCGAGATGAGGAACCTGACTCCTAGTTAGAGCAACACAAGTCAAGATCTATACAGGGGATGATAATAGTAATCTATAATGCATCTGCATGCTGTCTAGGTCAAACTAGACTAAAGTCAACACTTGGTCAACTCTA
The DNA here is from genome assembly GCA_029216955.1 of Iris pallida. Taxonomy (NCBI): domain Eukaryota; kingdom Viridiplantae; phylum Streptophyta; class Magnoliopsida; order Asparagales; family Iridaceae; genus Iris; species Iris pallida. The sequence goes on from JANAVB010022168.1 coordinate 12,444, forward strand.
GTCAACCACACTAGTCAACTAGGTCAAGTCCTAGCCCAAACAAGTCTAATAAGTCTTACTAGGCCTAACCAAGCCTAGGCTAGCAGTCACACACCAATCACAAGGCTATACAAGCCAACACAAGTCACACATCAAGATACATCACTATCATGCATATTCGATATTATATATATATATATATATATATATATATATATATATATATATATAAGAGAAAGGAACTAACATGTAAAGCTATGTGTGTGTGTGAACATGGAGGTGTACATGAAAAGAGAAATCAACACTAGTTATGAGTTTACACTACACATGGCACAAAGCTAACCCATCCACATTACACATGTATTATACTTAACATGCATGGCTACAAGTATACATCTATATACATTAGAGTATAGACTATTTAAGTTATAACTAACATGCATCTATACTTTACATAAATCTATATATATTATAGCAATCATTTAGAGAAGGGTTACATGACATGGTGGTTGATATAGAGTAGGGTGTCCTTGTGCAGAGGGTGAAGTTCATTCTCAGTTTAGTTCCACATTTACATATAAACTAAAGTGAGCTATCCCATAAACTGGTGTAACTAACCACATAAAATGAACCATGTTATCTGAAATATGCCATTAAGCCAACATCCCATATGCATACAGCTCATGCATTGTCTAATACTGAAATTAACTAACATTTCAAATTAAGGGGTTGAAGGTTAATATTACATTCATAGACATTCCACTATATTGAAAACTAAAATTGGCTTGGCAATAGGAAAAGGAAGGTATATATGCTTACATAGACAGTTCAGTGTTCGAACAACCTAAAATGAACTAACATTCAATCTAAATATCAGCTATACATTGGTTCTATGTCTACATATGAAATCTGATATTGCATTTACAATATTTATACATTATGCATTCATATCTATCATTATATATATACCTTGCATTTATATCTAGCATTCATTATATACTTTCATGCATGCATTGTATATCATTCTTTCATTCATGCATTTATGCATTGCTTACATATATTACATTAATTGCATTCCTACATGCTTGCATTCAACCATATATATACATTAATATAAATAGGATATATATCATATATTTATTATTTCATTCATCTAACATATCATGCATTACATACTCTATATTCATTTAATATCCATACTACATAGGCTCATAGGTTACACAAAATACATATATCGTATAGTCACTCTTTTACTTAAAACCAATACTGTACCAATTGGGCATTCACTAAATTCTAGGATTAAAGTATGTTGTAGTACTTCATGTTAGCTTTCCGAAACTTCAAACGGATCGCATTTTCGTGTCCGGAAGCTCCCGAAATCGTGAAAATACCGAAACGCGTTCGTCTTTCGTACAGCTGACACTCAAATAATTCTACAGAAAGTTATAGAAAGAATTTGGCTTATTAAAATATATATTTGGAAAGCTAACTTCGATACGGTTCTTTTAAAAAAATGGGAGATAAATTGGAGTTTTAAGCTAAAAGTTATGACATTTCTAAGTTGCTATTGCTACTAAAAACGTGGATAAAAATTATGACGAATTTGGGTAGTTTGAGACAAAAGAACACAAGTATATAACATAATATAGCAAGAACTCACTCTCTACACTAATATATATATATATGAGACACTATAGAACACATCTCCAATACAAAAATATGAGATTAAACATGTAATAATTCATTCATACATAACAACAACACATAGTGTGTCCAAATTTGGGGTTTTCCCACATGGACACAACCTCAACACAAAGGACACTCCTATGACCTCCAAATGGACACGAAATGGACACAAATGGAGATACAACCATGGGGGTCATTCCTATGGATTCAAAATAGACCTATATGCATGAGAAAATGAAAAGGAGAAGGGATTTATACCTCCCGGTAGATCGAATCGAAGAAAAGCCTTCCCGGAGCGACACCGACACGTAGAGATTCCAAAAGGACACGAACGAGCTCCGAATCCTCCCAAACTTGGGTAGCTTCCTCCTTGGCTAGAATGGAGAAGGAAAGAAGAAGATTTGGTGGCGAAATGGAAGGATTTGGTGGAGAAAGTGCTAGGGATTGCTCTCTAGGAATTTGGGGAAGAACAAGAGAGAGAGTGTGGATGAGAATAATGAAATGAACTTGAGCCTATCATCTCCTAAAGTGGCTGGCCATATGGGGCTATTTGTCCTATTATGGTAAGGTCCAAAATGCCCCCACTAACCTATTCTATTAGTATGAGGAAAGGGCTAATTGGTTGGGGCTAAATTAGTCATTCTAAAGTCTCTAATCACACTAACCTTATCCATAATAATTAGTCTAACCTCTAACTAAAATATTTCTATCATGTAGGCCATGGCTAACTAATGTGTGGGTCCACTAAAGTCAACACTACCCCCGGGTCCCCGTTTCAAGTCGGATTGAGCTAAAATTCGAACCCGACTCAAATAACCCCAAAATAATATCATAAATAATAAAATAAATTTCAAAAATATTTAAAAAATACAAAATGACAAAAATACCCCTGTTCCTGAAAACTGGGGGTGACAAATTCCTCGAAATTAAAACCAAATAATAGTAAAATATCAAAATCACAAGTCATAATTTTAAATAGTTTAAAAATGATTAAAAAATCACCAAAAATTATAATATGAAATAATTATCAATAAATAATAATTATAATTACAAAATTTCAAAATTATCCTCATCTGGAAAACTGGGTGTTACAATCCCACAGCTGATTCAACTCACCAATCAATAGCTGTAAATACACATCGATATTCCTCTTCGGATTGTTCGGACCTGGGATAATAACGGTGAGGAATATATACAGAGTCTTCATGCACATCTAAGGCGATAGATTGTACGGAGTGACGATCACATGCCAACACGAATACTGGGAGCCCGAAAGTCCGAATGGGGTAAAATCGTTAGAGCAGAGCCCCAATCTGACATTACGCGGACTAGAAGCAAAATCTGGACACTCTCGATCAAAGTGCTTCCATGCTTCTCCATCAGATGGGTGATCCAACACTCCTTCGATCTGTCCTCCCTATGCCAACTCATATTTTCTGCAGTCTAATTCACCATAAACAACCGCTGCAATCGCAGCGTCAACAGCAAGTAGTGCATCGAATCGATATGTCATGACCTGCACCCACTGAGAGGGTATGAGTATGTAACATTGCCCAGCCTACGCCACAGTATCGGTGGTAGAACGCTGTTCTAAGTCTCTAATTAACTATTAACTCATGCAGTATATAATGTACTCGCCATAATCAACTCCGAACGGAGGACAAGTATAAGATATGGTACAACTCAATCACAGTCTAAGCACGATAAGATAACACAGAAAATGACTACAAATAGAAAGACAAATACAACTACTGAAATAATAACAACATCTCAACAATCTGAAATACAACACAAGTCTCAAGTCAATACAACAAGTCCGAATAAGAACTAATGCAAGTCTAAAACTGTATCCCAATCACTGCTAAGTGTCGGGACCAAAGGTGGCTAATCCCTCGTCAGGTCCATAATGAGTAGGGCAAGCATCCTCAGGCTATCATCTGTAATATTTTTAATAGGTCCAGTCAGGACAGGAACGAGCACATCTCATCTAGAAAACCCAAGTAAATGACAAAGAAATATAAAGCAGTTATAGACAGTTGTATTGATGACATGGCAGTTTATATTCAGGTGATGCTATAGAGAGACAGATAAAGTACAAGGAAAGTAAGGTAACTAAAATAAGAGAAAAATTATGGCAATAAAGACTGTAAATAGAAACTAGCTGAACTAGAGTAACATGATATAAGTCCAGACAGTAAATGTAAACAAGTGTAAAATCCAAGTAAGTCCGGACAACATGAATCTGATACCAGGTGATTCTAGTACAAGATGAGTCCAGTATAAGATGATTCCAGTCAGTGATCAAAGATTCCAGGGTGAGTCCAGACTATATTCTAACGGTGTGTTTTAAAATACCGAGATCGACATGTAAATGACTATAGGTAATCCGGCACATCACACACTCGGCCGGGTGTGAGATAGCTATCATTCCAGTTTGATTCCAGCATGTGGGGTGATTCCAGAATTAGGGTATGTCTACATGTCTTATTCAAGTATTTCCCTTCCAGCAAGTACAAGTGAATCCAGAATACGACACGAGAATCGAGATGAGTCCAGCCAAACATGATGATACCAGCAATGATTCCAGAATGATTCCAGTACACGATGATTCCAGTAATAATTCCAGTAATAGAGGCCAGACAAGATGGTATGTGTGTCGCATACATGAATCTAGAAATATCCATACGTGTTGTAACAGAGAATCACATACAACTAACTAGAACTGAAGTACAGTAATTGAAAAGTAAATGAGAGAACTATCAGAGAATGTACTCGCCTGCTACTCTGAAAAGAGTAGTATAATATCAGATATCTGCACCAGAGTCACAATGTCCTAAACAGAGTAATACAGGTTATAATGTGTTTAAAATAAGGTAAATGATGTTTACAATGCAATCTACATGATTTCTAGGTCAATCTAGGTCAAGTCAACTCTTGGCCAACTCTGGGTCAAACCAAGTCAATATCTAGCTAAATTGTCAAACCTTGGTCAACTAGTCAACCATTGGTCAATTCGCCTAAATCTAAAGTTTTGGCTTGTAGACTAGCTAGTGTTAAGCTAATGGGGTATCAAACCATATTACCATATTCAATATTTAGCTATTAGGATAACCCAATCATAATACCATAGCATACCTTACCCACCATTCTTATCTACTATTAACTCTATGAGTATACACACATATGAATGGTTTATATAATAACATACTCAAAATCAACTTAGCCTTTAATCATCATATATGTATAACACATACATACATACATACCATATATATATGTATACATATGATACTATGGGTATATCTACATACCATATGCTATGGGATAACATGCAAGGACTGAACAACAAACGAAAAGAAAGTTGGGACTAACCTCTACCTTAGAGGTTAAGGATATGAGGACAGACCAAGTTAGGTATTGTAAGGTCTGATACATATAACTGATCCTAATTAAAACTAAAACAAAAGGCAGACATATATATAACCTTAACCATGACTCAACCACCTCAACACATATATATCTACATATGTAAAGTATAACTCTAACCTCTCATATAATAGCCACATACATATATCAGACATAACCCACATATGTGCATAATGTAAACATGTGAGTCATAAAAGTGTGTAACCACCTATATATATGTAAATCTGGAACATGGCAGGGCAGTAATTTGCTTGGGTGTATGAAGGGATATGGGATGAGTGGAATGCAAGAAATGATTTGGTAAAGTGCAGTAAACGACATGCTAAGTTGGACTGAACAATGAACAAATGAATACACCTATGCAGGACATTGCAAAGAAGGATGAGGGACAGAACAATATCCTATAATAGTTGTTCATGACTGAACAAAAGATTTAGGGACAGACCTTGCAAGGAGATGTGGATCATATGTTCCTTCCTAAACCAAACATATGGCAAAGGATACTGGAACAAGAAAATACAGGACATTAAGATATGGGACTGGGCATTTTCAAGTAATGTGGACATCTGTTCTCATCTGAACAACAAGGATATGCAGGACATTAATCCATGGTGTGGTACTCTAAAGGAAAGAATGACCAAATTAAGAATGCCAAGCTCTTCTCGAGCCTTCACTCCACCCCTTGCATGACTGATACCAAAGGAACCAAGATATCTAATATCAAACGCAGGGAATTAGCAATGGACAGACATCACAAGGTAATATGGAATATAAGACTTGAACAAATAGAAATATGGACATAATGTGTTGACAGCACATGGCTCGACTGAAACCCATGTAGGCAGATACTCTAATATGCAGGACATGATATTACATGGTGTGGATAGGACCATTACTGAACATACTTGGGGAAGTTAACCCAATGCAGGACAACATACACAAGGTTTGAACCAATAGGGCTCGACTGGGCAGTGAAACAAATGGACAGATCTGGTATGGCATATGACTGATACTAACTTATTACTCATACATGGCATTGGTCAAATGGACAAAACCTCTGATACATACATCCTACTCTTAGTTAACAATGTTTTAAAACCCAAATCTATACATTCAGTCACATTTAATCAATGCCCAGATGTATACATATCATGTTAACAACCCAAAAATCATGTAATCTCAAAATTAATCAAACAATCCCGTACTATCCCAAAACTGGAACAACACAGTTCATGTGAATTTTGAAATTCAAATTCAATTTCGAAACCAAATTAGAAATGTAAATGTGAAATAAAATAGGGGAAACACGTGCACTGTGTATAGGCAAACCCCATGTGTCCTAGTGGTCCTAACGTGTCCAAGAATCAGGACACAAAGTGTCAAAAATAAAATTTAATCAGTAACAGAAAACAGTAAAATTTAATCATCTTGCGGCCATGTCGTGTCCGATTGGACACGACACAGAGCTCGAAGTGTGTAGAGCTCGTGCACACATGTTCGCCAATGATAGGGCTAGATGTCTATGGCCCTGTATCGTGTCCCAGTGTCGCCGTGTCCAAGTTAAATGTGCGTGTCAGGATACGTTTTCACGCGTATGCAGTGACAGTGTGGGTCAGTGCGAGTGGAATAACTCCTCGAATACTCCACCAACCCACCCCTAAATTTTGGGAGGATGGTGACAGAGGTTGCCCCCTCGTGTCTACCAAAAATTGTGTCACGAGAGGCCATGTCGTGTCCTGTGGGACACTCGAACAGCAGGGGACTGCACGGGCACAGAGCGGTGCCTCGTGCACGTGATGCGTGTCCATTTTGTACACAAAAATCCACCAAAATCCACCAAAATTTGACTCAGTCTTCAACATAATTAATCTACACATTAAGAGCTTCAAAAACTTGTAATTAGTTTTGTAAAATACAAAATCTATTTCTATGAGGTATTTCAACAAATACTTGCACATACACATAGACACATGTCCGATACGGACACCAAACGGACACGATTTTAACCCAAACTTTAGGGACAGCTAGTGGACACCTAGATCTAGCCTAATATACAAAAAAAACATAATATTAGTACAATTTGAGGAGTTTTACTTATAGGTGCAAATAATAAGAAAATGCTTCAAATAGGGGGTTCCTTCTTGCTAGCCAAATGCTCCAAATTGACCCAAAGCTGGGATTACTCTCCACAAACAGAAAATAGGAGAGTATTAGGCTCTAATGCAAGAAACTAGAGTAGAAAATGATTTATAATGAAGAACCTATGGATTAGAAAAGAATGGACATACCTTTCTTTTTTCTATGTGTTGGAATGATACAAAAGAGGCAAGAACTAATTAAGAGATTATTTATAGGAAAGGGAAATAACCTAATGGCTGGTCATAAAGGAAAGAATTAGGGTTAGGGTTTAGTCTAGTGGGCTTTGGGCCTAGTTGCACTAGCTAACTAGCTCAAGTCCTTAGCCTTTGGTCCAATGCAAAAATCCTCCTACTCTCTTCATGAAACTTAGCCAACTTAAGTCAACCAAGACCAACTTAAGTTAGATTAGGGTCCATACCATGTTAACTAAGTCACCAAAGTCAAGGTCAAAGTCTAGGACAGTCTCTTAAGTCACAGCTAGCAAAAGTCAAAATTAACAATCACCAATGCAATAAGTCATAAAATAATTCAAAGAGGACAAATGACCAAAATACCCTCATGCTCAAAAGTAAAATAAATCATCCTAATGACATGGTTAGGCTCTAGGTCATGCAGTCTCTAGGGTTACACTAGTAAACATCAAAATCACAAGTCATTGATCAAAATAGTTTTTAAATTAATTTTTAAAATCACCAAAAATCATAATGTGATTTAAATGCAATAAATAATGATTATAAATACAAAATTTCAAAAATACTCTCATTTCAGAAACTGGGTGTTACAAGTCTACCCCCTAGAAAAATTTCGTCCTCAAAATTAAGATGGTCGTACTCCTTCTAGGTTAAACCCCAACAATCAAGGTCAAGAAAACTATATCTAAAACATGTAAATTGTGGTCCTACTGGTCGTGATATCACGATCTTCATCAGGGTCACTATACTATCTATCACAACACAAACATCCTGACAGGTACTTATGGAATCATACAACAAGATGGAAAAAAGAATATGAAAGACAGACCTGCTAACCCGTCACCCGTAGCGTCGGTCTACTCGACTATCAGCGCAAAAGCCCTGCCCTCTGGGGTATATCCTTCTGATGGTGCGGGACACGGTGCAGCACTACTGGTGGCCTAGCTCCCTCTATCTAATCCATGACACTCAAGTAATATCCGCACTGATATTCTACTCAATTATACTAGGGCACCATCTATATGGTATCTATTCTGCAACTGATAATCATACCCGTCTATCCAGAACCATGTTACCAGAATTCTCATCACACCAGTAAGTATGGCCGCGATAATCCATAAAGTCCACAACTAATGTACATACCTCTAGAATCATGGTATTTAAAATTTTTGCATTGCCGCTAGCTTGGCCGCGAAAACTTTAAATTCCTACACCCGAGAAATACATCCAAAATCAGACTCTATCTCATCGCCAAACCAGCTAATATGGCTGTAGAAGACTCTAGATCCCATGACTGAGGCAACCTAGCCCATATTGTTATCTTGATAGAAAATCAAGTCAATAAAGAATACCAAGAATCAATTTCAACGATGAACAAGAAAGATAGACAGATACTGCCATAATCGAATTTCGAGATAGTTTATAATGAGATTCTCAAGGGTCATCCCAGGAATCGTCTCAAGTAGTCCTAACAGTGATTGAGTACCTCTCCGTTGAAGCCTATCGCTCAATTCTATCGCAGGCTCGCAGCAGTACAACTAAGTTGCCGTACTACCACGATATCGTACTAATGCGACTCTTGACCTGCATGGACCACCACTAAAAATGTGTCACGATCCGCACCCACTGAGAGGGTACGAGTACGTAACAGCGTCCAGCCTATGCCGTAGTGTCGGCGGTAGAACGCTATTCTAAGTCTCTAGTTAACCATTAACTCATGCACTATATAATGTACTTGCCATAATCAACTCCGAACGGAGGACAAGTATAAGATATGGTACAACTCAATCACAGTCTAAGCACGATAAGATAACACAGAAAATTACTACAAATAGAAAGATAAATACAACTACTGAAATAATAACAATATCTTAGCAATCTGAAATACAACACAAGTCTCAAGTCAATACAACAAGTCCGAATAAGAACTAATGTAAGTCTAAAATTGTATCCCGATCACTGCTAAGTGTCGGGACCAAAGGTGGCTAATTCCTCGTCAGGTCCATAATGAGTAGGGCAAGCATCCTCGGGCTATCATCTGTAATATTTTCAACAGGTCCAGTCAGGACAATAACGAGCACTTCTCATCTAGAAAACCCAAGTAAATGACAGAGAACTATAAAGCAGTGATAGACAGTTGTATTGATGAACATGGCAGTTTATATTCAGGTGATGGTATAGAGAGACCGATAAAGTACAAGGAAAGTAAGGTAACTAAAATAAGAGAAGAATCATGGCAATAAAGACTGTATATAGAAACTAGCTGAACTAGAGTAACATGATATAAGTCCAGACAGTAAATGTAAACAAGTGCAAAACCCAAGTAAGTCCAGACAACATGAATCTGATACCAGGTGATCCAGTACAAGATGAATCTAGTACAAGATGATTCCAGTCAGTAATCAAGATTCCAGGGTGAGTCCAGACTATATTCAACATTGTGTTTTAAAATACCGAGATCGACATGAAACGGCTATAGGTAATCTGGCACATCACACCACTCGGCCGGATGTGAGATGGCTATCATTCCAGTTTGTCCAGCATGTAGGGTGATTCTAGAATTAGGGTATGTATACAGTCTTACTCAAGTATTTCCCCTCCCAGCAAGTACAAGTGAATCCAGAATACGACACGAGATCGAGATGAGTTCAGCCAAACATGATGATACCAGCAATGATTCCAGAATAATTCTAGTACATGATGATTCCAGTAATGATTCCAGTAATAGAGGGGCAGACAAGAGGTATGTGTGTCGCATACATGAATCCAGAA
>JANAVB010022169.1:0-33020 GCA_029216955.1 Iris pallida
AGGGCCATGCGACTGAGGGGGAGTGGGCTCATGCGGCTGAGGGGAGCGGGCTATGGGCTAAGGGAGAGGCTGGAGGCGGGCTCATGCGGCTGAGGGGGAGCCGCATAAAGACCGAAATGCTTATGCGGCCAAAATGAGCCGCAGGGGACTTGCTGCATGAAAAGGTCATGCGGTCAAGCACTGTTCTTCTTCTCCAACTTTTTCGAGAAGAAGAACCGTGAAAGCCATGGCCTCCAAGCTCCAAAAATCCTTCATCTAAGGTCAGAATCCGGACTTCTATAGGTCAAAATGGGGCATAATAAAATTATCTACAACATGAAACCATCAAAACTTGAAAATAATAAATCTAATTAATAGATCAAAACCCTAAGAAATCCAGAAATGCAACAAGCTTAGATCTACATGAAATGAACCATAAAATTAAATATGCTACGTACTAAAGTGTCTTAGAATCTCGTGAGGAAGAAAATGGAACAACAAAGATTGAGTTCCTCCATGAAGCAAGTTGCACTTGCCTAAGCCTCTCTTGGTAGGTGGAGAGAGTTAATGGAGGAAGAAAAAGAAGTGAATGAGGAGAGAGAAAGGGGTTGGTGGCTTATAAATGATGGATGGTAGTAGGTAGGGGTTTGCATACTAACCCAAACCGAGCCCACCAAGCCGAACCCAACCAAACCCGATGCATGCCAAAGCCAAGATAGACCACATGAATCATGAAATGCTGACTAACCCATGCCAAATGCAAGAACCCAAGACTAGCTAGCCAGGACAAGTCGAAATACAGGTCTGAGATACGTACACGTATACAAACGTAATACGAACTACGGGCGTTACAACTCTATCCACCTTAAAAGAATTTCATTCTCAGAATTTAATTAAGAGGCTAGAGAGGCAAGGACAAGCTATACTAAGCAGTCCACCATGCAATCATTCATTCAAGCAAAGAATTGAGAGTATAAGGCATAAGAAAGACATTATACCTTACGAGTCAAACAGGTCGGGATATCACGATCGGATATCATCTTCACGCTCCCATGTTGACTCACCCAAAGAGTGATGACCCCAAGCAACACGGACTAACTTGATAGTCTTGTTCTTGAGTATCTTCTCTCTTCGGTCCAATATAGACACGGGCCTCTCCTCATACGAAAGGTTGGTACCAACAACCAATTCCGAATGATCCAGGATGTGGCTCGGGTCCGGGATATACCATCGTAGTTGGGATACATGGAATACGTCATGCATCTCACGCAATGACAGTGGAAGAGCGAGACGATAGGACACATCTCCTACTCGCTCTAGAATGTCGAATGGCCCTATATACCTAGGACTAAGCTTTCTTCGTACGCCGAAACGAATGACGCCACGGGTAGGCGAGATCCTGAGGAATACATGGTTGCCAACAGAAAATTCAAGGAGGCGCCGATGAGAATCGGCCCAATGGCGCAGGCGATCTTGTGCGGCGCGAAGATGATCTCTGACTCTCCTGACTACCTCAACTGTCTGAGTAATCACTTTCGGACCGAGCATCTGCCTCTCTCCAACATCGTCTCATGCTAGCGGCAATATGCACTTCCTACCATACAGTGCCTCGAACAGTGCCATCTGGATACTGGCTTGGAAACTGTTGTTGTACGAAAACTCCACCAGGTGCAGGTGATCCTTCCACGAACCACCGAAGTCGAGTGTACAAGATCTCAACATACCTTTCAAGGTTCGTATGGTATGCTCTGACTGACCATCTGTCTGCGGATGATAAGCTGAGCTGAACTGGAGGTGAGTTCCCAAACTCCCTTACAGACTGCGCTAAAAGTACGACGTAAATCTTAAATCTCTATCCGAGGTGATACTGACTAGTACACCGTAAAATCTGACGATCTACCTGAGGTACATCTCTGCTAGCTGAGCCGTCGACTGACCAACTCTGAACGGGAGAAAGTGAGCCACCTTCGTGAGCATGTCTATAATAACCCAAATAGCATCTCTACCGGCCGGGGACCTAAGTAATCCAGTCACGAAATCCATGGTTATATGCTCTCACTTCCATTCTGGAATCGGCAAGGGCCAAAGAAGTACAGCCGGTCTCTGATGCTCAGCTTTAACTTGTTGGCAAACCAAACACTGAGAGACAAACCGGGCTATCTTCCTCTTCATGCCATTCTACCATAAGTGCTGGCGGATATCAGGTGCATCTTCGTACCGCCCGGATGAATCGAATACTGAGAACTGTGAGCTTCTGCCATGACCTCCTGTATGATATCTCTACTGGGTATACAAAGACGCTTCCCATGCCGAAGTGTACCGTCCTCATGGATACATAACTCTGGTCTTCGTCCTGCCTCACACTCTGCTCTGAGTCGCTGAAGCTTGGAATCTGTTGACTGCGCCATCCGGATCCTCTCAACTGTACTGGACTGAACTTGTAGACTGGCCATCAATGCCACATTGGTAGGAAGGATAACTTATATACCCATCTTCTGAAGGTCTTTTAATAACTCTGGCTGCGCTGTTAGAAAATAAACACCAGCTCTCCTGCTCAATGTATCTGCAACAACGTTGGCCTTTCCAGGATGATACTGTAGTTTGATGTCATAATCCACAAGAAGCTCTAGCCATCTCCTCTGACGCATGTTAAGATCCTTCTGAGTAAACACATACTTCAGGCTCTTGTGGTCGGTGAAAATCTTCACCCTATATCCATACAAGTAGTGTCTCCAAAGCTTAAGTGCAAATACTACTGCTGCCAACTCCAAGTCATGGGTTGGGTAATTCTTCTAATGATCACGAAGTTGATGTGACGTATAAGCTATTACCTTTCCATGATGCATCAAAACACATCCCAAACCTCTGCCTAAAGCATCACAATACACTGAGAATCCCCCGGTCCCATCTGGAAGCGTGAGAATGGGTGCCGTCATCAAACCTTGCTTCAACTTCTCAAAAGAATCCTGACATTCTGCTGTCCAAGCAAACTGCACATCCTTGCGGGTCAACTGGGTCAATGGCGCTGAAATCCGAGCAACGCACTGTTACCTTGTTTACCACCTCTACTCAGAGCATCTTGTACTGCCTGGTGCAGGGCATCACTCCGACGATCTTGAGATGCTAACAATATCCTGATGAGACCCACCAAGGTGCTATCATCAGGCTCTGTAGGCTGGACTGGCTGAACTGGTAGCTCTTGACCCCCAGTAGGCATGACTCTGGAGGCTACTCTTGAATGCTGGGCTTGATCTTCAGGTTGCTGCTGGCCCACGGGAGGTGCTCCGTCTTGCCGATCGGTAGGACCAGGAACAATGCCACTGAAAAACAATGACATAGGGGACAATAAGGAAGGACCAAGATAGATCGAGGATATAAGCATGTGATCAGGTCAAGATTTCAGGAAGATTAGAAGGCACGAGTAGAGATCAAGGGCGAATGCTGATTGAGACATCTATTCGGTAAAACTTCCACACATCTTGATTTACAAGACCTGTATGGGCCACCACTTAAACCGTGTCACTCTCCAGAACCAGAATACTGGAGAGCGGGGGCGGACATAGCCAGCGACGTATATTGAAGTGCAACCCACCTCGCTATACGGTCACGGCTGTCTAAATACATGAGGGTTTAACTACAAGCCATCAATCTCTTATGGTCATGAACAAGCCTATTGTCTCAATCTCAAGCAAGTAATAACAGTTACAAGATGTCAGAGCACCAAATATACAATAGTAAGGCGTCCCATATATTACATATTTGGATGATCATGAAGCTAGTCATACAAAATGTGAAGACTAGCAAGAGTTTCAGTCATACATGATCAATCCTAGGATTTGTTAATCATGCTACAGCCCGTAGGCAGACAGTAAGTAAAGTACAATCGAGCTAACACGTGCTCGTCGGCTAAACGCCTCAAAAGAATATTTTTACAATAGAGTGGGAGAGCAAAATAAAACCCACTCGTTGCCAAGGTTACGCCTGGTGGTCACCATCTGGCTGGAAGGTAGGGAGATCCTCTGGAGCTGCTCCGATATCTAGCCACATGAAACCAGCTGGATCAGATCCCAGAAAGAACAAGTGCCACAAAGGAGGCTTCACTTAAGAACTAAAACCAGCATATCAGAACATAAAATAAGAAGATAATTAAGACATGAAATCTAAATAGGGCAATAAATATCAAGAGATAAAAGTTATTCCGATCAGTTATTGACAAGATAAACATAAGCAATCATGCTACTGAAGTAACCAGGTACTGGAAAAAGATAAGGCTTAGACTCCATCCAACATTCACGGCCAAGCAATAAGTACGGCTTGATACTTTAACTAACTAGGGTTATCACAGGCCTAGTTACTAACAAGATGCAATAAGATTATTCCAACAGCCACAAGTCCTGCAGACCATCCAGGTTATCCAGGTCGAATATCCGTTCATGAAGGGTGCAACACATGACAGTGTGCTGGAAATGTGCCATACTCGTCGGCAGGCTACAAGTTCACTTGCGTGCCCAGATAATGGGATTGCCTGTAGCTGGAAAATCTCTTCATGACTACTGGATTATTCTAATTATTAGCCTTAGTCAATTTCAGTAGGTACCCCTGACCGTGGTACTCAGGTGTTCCTACCCTAGATATGATGCAAGACAATACTGGTTCATTTGTACAAACACAATCGCCCACGGTATCCAGGCCATTCATTCTTGTCATGTCGTGCTAGCTGTCGCAACAGCATATCGAGATATATCATGCCAGGTTTACTTATCAAGAGTGCGCCACGACGGGCCACTATCATGTCACATTACTTGTCAAGAGTGTACCACGACGGGTCACTATCGTGTTCATGGAACATGTACAGAATTTACATGGTACAAGCATTCTATCAAGGGACCCAAGTTATACAGAGGGTCATGAGACAAAAGCATAAATAAAACAACCAGAATAATAAAAGGGGTGCAAGGGCTATGGAAAGAGCCATGCGGCCCGGGAGCCCAGGGTCATGGCTTATACGACCAAGAGGGTACAGGGCCATGCCGCTGAGGGGAGTGGGCTCATGCGGCTGAGGGAGTGGGCTCATGCGGCTGAGGGGAGCGGGCTCATGCGGCTGAGGTCAACCCAGACATGCGGCAAGGGCCTTGCGGCTGAGGGGAGTGGGCTCATGCGGCTGAGGGGAGCGGGCTCATACGGCAAGGGCCATGCGGCTGAGGGGAGTGGGCTCATGCGGCTGAGGAGAGCGGGCTCATACGGCTAAGGGGGAGCGGGCTCATGCGGCTGAGGGGGAGCCGCATAAAGACCGAAATGCTTATGCGGCCAAAAGGAGCCACAGGGGACTTGCCGCATGAAAAGGTCATGCGGCCAAGCACTGTTCTTCTTCTCCAACTTTTCCGAGAAGAAGAACCATGAAAGCCATGGCCTCCAAGCTCCAAAAATCCTTCATCTAAGGTCAGAATCCGGACTTCCATAGGTCAAAATGGGGCAGAATAAAATTCTTTACAACATGAAACCGTCAAAATTTAAAAATAATAAAGCTTAATAGATCAAAACCCTAAGAAATCCAGAAATGCAACAAGCTTAGATCTACATAAAATGAACCATGGAAATTAAATATGCTAAGTACTAAAGTGTCTTAGAATCTCGTGAGGAAGAAAATTGAACAACAAAGATTGAGTTCCTCCATGAAGCAAGTTGCACTTGCCTAAGCCTCTCTTGGTAGGTGGAGAGAGTTAATGGAGGAAGAAGAAGAAGTGAATGAGGAAAGAGAAAGGGGTTGGTGGCTTATAAATGATGGATGGTGGTAGGTAGGGGTTTGCATACTAACCCAAATCGAGCCCAACCAAGCCGAACCCAACCAAACCTGATGCATGCCAAAGCCAAGATAGACCACACGAATTATGAAATGCTGACTAACCCATGCCAAATGCAAGAACCCAAGACTAGCTAGCCAGGACAAGTCGAAATATGGGTCTGAGATACGTACACGTATACAAAACATATAATACGAACTACGGACGTTACATTCTGGCTCTTTAACGGGTATTTTTCCAATGATATCCCTTCCCCTAAAGGATATTTCTCGAGCATGTTTGAGATCATTGGCAGATGGTTTAAATTTGGTCCCCATGATGAGCTCTATTCTCGATTATAATCAAGTGAAGAAGAATTTATCATACAATAAAACTTGCTCGTGGCAAACATCAAGTATGCCTCTGATATGGTAGGCAAGACGAAAGAAGTGCCGGTTTTGCCTGTATTATAATAACGCCATGCACGAATGTCGTCAAGTAATTTAACTACTCTTATATCTGAGATGAGGACTGGCATTTTCTAAGAACCATTGACTGTAGCCAAATTGTCGTGAGAAGCGACTAGGCAGATAAGGTTCTAAGTACACATTTGTCTGTCTTCGCAGTACTAGGTGAGAAGAGCGGATTGATTGAAGTCGGTGAAAAGGTCCTTCGGGAAGACTAGAGACATGGTCTATTCCGATATCTGTGAACTCATACCCATCTTCATTGCCAGGGAACTTCGGAGCAATCTTAAAGAAATCGTAGGCATTCACATAGCCTAGTACTCTTCTACAAGATACAATTTGAGTAAAATTCCAAATCTTGCCCTTGTATCTAAGAAGGATACTATCTCCAGGGATGACATCTAACTCCAGGCCTAGGAACATTAATTTGGGACAATGAAGGATGAGCCAACACATCAAATAATGAAATGGCAGTTCTGTTCTTGTAAAGTCTTTATCCTTCTCTCTGTGCATCACATTATATATAAAGCTGTGTAATCCTTTCTTAATGATGCACACCTTAGCTGGAAGTAAAGCTAATTTATGGCCGAATAGCAATTTTACATCCGAAAGGATCAAACTCCGACTCAATCAATCAATGGCTCCATCTCGTCCAGAAATTACGTTGTTTCGCAACCAGGTCATTAAATACCCTGTCATAACTTCTTTATTTGATAATAGTGTAATGCGTTGGTACAGGAAAGTATAAGCTGAAGGGTGGTCATTACTCTCTCTTAAATTCTTCTCCTTGAGTGCCTCTATTAGCTCATTAATCTCATCATCAGTCATCTTCGGGCATACTTCAAAACCAGCGGGTTGTTATGATAAAGAAAGAGAATAATACAAAAAAATAGCTTTTACAAAACAAGCTATGCTTCTACAATTTTCCTTATCCTTTTATGATTTTATGTTCCTGAGATCGCAGTTGACAGTTGACTTAGCCTCGATCCAAGTGATTGTGAGAAACGACCGCCACTAATTTCAAAGACGATTCGGACTTCAAGGGATAGAATCAAAGCAACGATAGCATGGCAAGTGATCTTATTCATCTAAGCTTTATGGAACAAAGACTTCTCGCATGCTTCTTGTTCAAAGTATTTCAAAACTTGTTCAAGTTTTAAAAATTTTGATGGGGATCTTGTAGAAGCATAAAAAATACAAAAATAGCGGCATAGTCTTTATGCGCCTAAATCTGAAGTTTCAAGATTGAAGTAGTTCCTAAAGCTTATGAGTTTTTCAAGACTGATTATTGGTCTAAGAGACGCATAGCTTCAAGAAGGGTCAGAAAAATGTATAGACTATTCTGACGCATGACTTTGTCTTGTGGAAAGAGATGATGAACCTTGGGCAATGTACAGTTCACAAATTTCGAGGAGGATGTCAGTGCTTACATCATTGTCTTCTACAGTTGTAACAGTGTCATGTGGCTACTTTTAAGATGATATAGAGATATGATCTACAGTAAGCAGTCAGATATTATGCGTCTAAAATTATTTGACGCATAGCTAATCCATAGTAAAGAAAACGTGTGCTAACATGGCAGTATTTTGTGCAGCACATCTCAAAACACGTGACGAGCTATACGTGATTCTCGAATATGTTCACTCTCCTCTAACCCCTAAGGCCTATGCGCCTATCCATTCTCATGCGTCTCTGAGATAGAAGACAGTGTATTTTCTGTACATACACACATAGCTGTTTCAGTAAAAAAAGCTATAAATAGAGGATAGTGTCTTCCTCGCACAAGCAGGCACGGAGAGGCGACGTATGTTACATCTTTGCTAAGAACTTCCACACAGAGAGAGCTTTCAGTGATAGAGTTTCACTTGCGGTCAAAAGTTCATCAACAGACAAGCTTTACCAATTTTTGCATCAGATCGTCAACGGAGTAAAGAAGTCAAAGTAGGCTTAACTTCCATCGCCCCAGTCCTCGTATATTATTGTACTCAAAATTCTTGTTAAAGATTTTTGTTGTACTCTTTTTTTACAATAAAACAAATGGTTCAGTGTCTTTGAAATTTTTTGTGTTGTAACATATACTAGGCGAGGCAGTGAAGACTGCAGTCGTCTATCTGTGTTCTGGAGTCTAGAGTTTACTGCAGCCATATTAGCTGGCAAGGCAAAAAAATTTATCACATGTTTTTGGATATAGCAGCCATGCTAGCTGGCAAGACAGTTATTTCGAATAACATAATTTTTGATCTACATATCATAAATATGAGACCTAGAGTTATCACAGCTATGTTGACTGGCGAGATAAAGATTCTGGATAACATGATTTTTGGGCACAAAAGTATGATTACCAGATTCTATCATTGATTGGTTTTTGACTGATCATCTCATCTTTAAATGTTTGAATTCTATTATCATTGGATTTTGTTCAATTCCACGTTGTTTGATAATCTTGTGTATCTCTAAAACCTTTGATTCTTCAATTTCGTTAGAATAGACTAGTGGTATTTTTAGAGAGTTATAGAAAAGAAGTATTAGGGATTCTTATCATTAATGGTTAGTATAGAAGTATTGCTTTCATAAATAGACCGACTAGGTTTGGGATTATATGAGTAGCAAGGAGATTATAGGTGAAATTACTTGGTGGTAAGATTTTAATAATAACAAGAAGGATATATTTTTGAATTTAAATTTTGACATTGTAGGAATCATAATAAAAATCGAGTTTCTGTAGTTGATGGATGAGGTAAATTGATAAATGATTATGATAAGGATTAACCAATAAAGAAATGTGGGTGAATATGAGATAGAAATTTCGATTAAAGGTGTATATTCAATGTGAGGCAATATGAGTTAATTTGGATAAGAAGTTTAGACCTTTGTAGTTAGAGTAGTCACCTAGCATTAGAGATTGAGTAAATTGGTTAGACAATAAGGTAGAACATGTTTGACTTTTCTGAATTACTTAAACGGGACAAATAAAGTGAATATGAGGGAACCAAAATATCAAGGATTTGACTTGGAAAATAATTGCATTAAAACAAAGAGGTCAGAAGGTGAGCAAGAGACTTTATGTTGAAGGCTTACCTTTGAGTTTGAATTTTAGAACATTATATAAAGGTAGAAGTGATGATTAAAGGATTATGAAGTCGATGACATAATTCCATACTTGGAAATCTTGAGGATAGACAAGGATATATCGAGATCATAAATTGAAATTAGAATAATAATTTTATGAACTTGAAAGGATTGAAAATTAAATATCTACATACCACAAGGTTTGTATTTAATGGTAAATGGATCACGAGGTTAAATGGAAGCAAAAAGGATAATCATCGGTGGATAGATGAGCGTAAACTTGGAAGAAGTTTTATGATTATAGAAGCTAGATTCGAGAGAATTGGTGAATACAATAAAAGCTAAATACCAGAGTTTTGAAAAATGGAATAAATAGATTATATCTATTTATGAGAGAGGATGAGATGTGTACCCTATCTTTTAAGCCATGAGGCAGAGACGATGTTGTAGAGAGAGTTTTGCTTGGCCCTGAGATGGTTGTGGATGCAGCAGAGAAAGTCAAACTGATTAGAGATAGACTTCGAGTGGCGCAGGATAGACAGTGGCATTGGACCGATAGCCACCGGAGACCCTTGGAGTTTGAGGCATAGTTTTAGTTTCTTTTGTTGTGATTGCTTATCTTAGATTTAGTGTTGAGGCATTTTTTGTGATAGGTTGGTTATCTGGTAGTTATGAGGATTTTTCTGACATGGGGTACAATTCGCTTTAGTGGAGGCGGAAGGCTTAGTCTACGGTTCATCGGACCCTTCAGTATTCTTGAGAGAGATGGTGTGGTGGCCTACCGACTAGACTTGCCACCTAGACTAGAGGGAGTTCATAATGTGTTTCACATGTCGCATTGAGACGATACGTGGCGGATCCTAGTCACGTATTGGACCACTTCGAGATAAGGTAGGCCCGACTCTCACCTATTCAGAGCAGCCAGTAAAGATTCTGGACCATCGGAAGAAGGTGCTTCGGAACCAGATTATTTCCTTGGTTCTTATCGCATGGAGACATCACTCTCTAGGTGAGTCTACCTGGGAGAGGGAGGACGAAATGCGCGAGTGATACCCTTATCTCTTCGAGCCTTGAGGTATTGATTTTCTTGTTCTGATTGTGTTCTTGTGCTAGTTTCGTCTTTTAATTTCATGGACGTAATTATTTTAAGGAGGATAGATTTGTCACTACCATATTTCCAGATAGGGATAACTTTATCATTTTATATTATTTGTATATTGTGCATATTTATGTATTTAATTGTGGTGATAGTTATTATGGTTAGTGGGCTAGCCTATTTATTAGACTCATATTAGTGGACCCAATTAGACTTGACATGACATTTGAACCCAACGTTTTAGACTAGACCCATTTTGGCTCAGTTGAGTCATTTTCTTGTTAATTAGAGATTAGTTTAATCCTTTCATTAGGAGTAGAATCTTCCCACTAATTAAGTACCCTTCATGACAATTAATTGGGGGCATTCTTAGGCTTTTACATTGCTTATGGAGGGGAGATGTGGTCGTCCCTTATATGGAGAGGTGGAGTATCTCTATCTCCTCTTCATTTGTGCTTATTTATTTCCAATTTGGTGTTCTTTCCCAAATCAATCCATTCCTCCATCAGTTCTACTCAATTTCACTCTCAGTTCCTTCCTACTCTTCTTCTAAGGAGCCTAGAAGCTTTGGATTGCAAGAAGCACTTAGAGAGGAAGGATTTGGCTAGAAGCTTATGTCCAAATCGTGTCCATTCGACTTTGTATTGGAAATTCATCTTTTAATAGGTATAAATATAAATTTCTCCTCTATGTAGACTCTAATTGTTCAATTTGACCATTAGGAATCCACACTTGGACTAGGAGTTGTAACTACCTAATTCCAAGAGAGGGTATTTTTGTCATTTCAATAAAATTTTTATAATTGTGTTAGTGATAGTAATATTTATTTATATATATATATTGGTTGTGTGTTAGTTAATTAGAATAGACTATGTGATTAGTTGGTTAGTGGACTAGCCTATTTATTAGATTTGTGTTAGTGGACCCAATTAGACTTGACATGACACTAGAGTCCAACAATTAGATAGACATGACACATGGACTAACACTTTAGATTAGACTCAATAAGACCCATTTAGTCATTTTATTTGATTAAATAGAGATTAGTCTAAAAACCAAATTAGGATTAGAAGCTTCCATCTATTAAACTAGCCTTCATAACAACTTAGAGGGCAATTTGGACAATTTTCATTGCATGGAATAGGGAGCATATGGCCGGCCCTTTATAAGAAGGAGAGTCCTCTCTCTTCATTTTATGTTGTGCCATTTCATCCCAATTTGGTGTTCATTCCCAAATGGATCCATCCCTCCATCAATTCCTCTCAAATCCACTCCAGTTCTCTTCCAAATTCTTTTCATTCTCATCAGTTGGTGGAGCCTAGGAGCTTGGTAGATAGGAGCACTAGAAGAGGAGGCCAATTGCTAGGAGTTCGTGTCCAGATCGTGTTTATTTGAGTTTGCATTAGGAATCCATCTCCCAATAGATTTACATCTCAATTTTCTCTCTAATTGGACTCAATTTGTGCAATTTGACCCTTAGGAATTCATCCATGAACTAGGACTACCAATAGGAGAAAGAATTAGGCTCTAATGACCTTTTATGTAAAAGTTATGTTAAAATTTGTGCCAATTTTGAGAGAATTTCGAGATTTGTGCAACAAGTGTTTCTCATTTGGTAATCTAGATCTATTCAGACTAGATTTGGTTGTGTGTGTCTAGATCCGTGTCCACAATTGGATATGAGTAGGCCGTATCATGATACGGTAGGACACAGAGTTATTTTGAAACACATGTCCAATTCTTCACAATACTTTGTACTAGCCATATATTGTTCTAGTTAGGCTCTAATTTATATTTTAGGCTTGCTCTTGAGATTTGGAGATTTTCGGACAAGGTTTGGTATATTTATCTTGGACGTATCACAAGAGTATCGTAGATTAGTGCGAACGAGGATGATGCACACCAAATGTTTGGTTTGGTGCATTCTATGAGTGCCATGTGTATCATTGTGTCCTATAGATGTGCGTGTCAATAGGTGCCTTGTGTGTAGATGAGTGTGTGCACATATATATATATATATATATATATATATATATATATATATATATATATATATATATATATATATATATATATATATATATATATATATAATGGTTTGTGTATGTGTCTTGTGTGTGTGTGTATCTAGGCATAGATGGATTTGTGGATGCCTAGATGTATAGAAGTGTATAGCCAGATAGGTAGTGAAGTAGAGGAGAGGGAATGAGTCATAGCAGCAAATTAGATAGCAGTGAGAACTATTGTTGGCAGCACATATGGAAGCCACACCTAGCAGCAAGAAGGGGAAGAATTACAGCAAACAGCAGGAAACCTGCTGTTATCCTAGGCAGCAGCAGATGAAGAAGCACAACAGCAGTAGCAGGTAGCTCTAGGCAGTGAGCAGTAGGTGCAACTACACTAGTAGCAATAGTATTACCTAGCCAAGCAGCAGTAGGAAGAGTAGCATCAGTAGCAGTGAGGGAGTGGGATCTATGCAGGGGAGAAAACTGTATACAGCAATAGCAGGTTGTAGACTGCTGATAGCAATTAGGCCAACTGTATTATGTGTCGTTTTAGGAGAGTAACAACAGCTAGGAAGTAGGGACAGGGAAAAGTAGGGAAGGGCAGTAACTGTCACGCCCCGCTCCCGTAGGAGCAATCGTCCTCGCTAAGGCGAGATGCCGCACGAGCCTAGATTGCGCTCGTGCAAGGCGGGTTCCATAATGGCCGATTTCAGCGACTGCGACGGGGTCGTCGCACAGAAGTCCCAAGCAGAGACATTGAATAATAGCAGCAAAATTTGAAGCAAAATACAAGTCATTGTAAAACACTTTTTTATTGATATTGAAACAAAGGTTACATTGGGGCACAAGGCCAAGATTACAAGTCTCTCAAGCTCACTCAAGCTCACATTACAAGTCACTCAGCTCTCTCTCATCTCTCAATACATGTCTTGTGCCAGCGGATGCTTTGGAAGGCGATGTCCATACATTATGTCCCGATAAGTCTTGACTCCATGCGGCCGCACGCTTCGAATCGCCAAGGAACTCCGCACCTCGACGCATCCAAGCGAGCTCCGTGCCACGAGCTTCTACCTGTGCCTGTACATGTAAACTATGTGGGTGTCAGTACTCAACTGTACTGGTAGAATGAGCTCCTCGCCCACCCATACAAAACCAACACGTTTGATTTACTTTTGTGCAACATAGTCCATTCTTAT
The DNA here is from genome assembly GCA_029216955.1 of Iris pallida. Taxonomy (NCBI): domain Eukaryota; kingdom Viridiplantae; phylum Streptophyta; class Magnoliopsida; order Asparagales; family Iridaceae; genus Iris; species Iris pallida. The sequence goes on from JANAVB010022169.1 coordinate 13,594, forward strand.
CAATTATCTTTCTAGTCTTGTCTTAGGATCAGTTTTATGACAAATGCCTTGACATATTTGTGTCTGAGAACCATCCCGTGCTTGCAACAGTAACGTCCACTCAACAACGTTAACCTATCAAGTCGTGCTTGTCTTACGGCCAAAATCAGAGACGCAACTATACGATAGAATCCATTTTCGTGTAACCGTGCTATCGTACCGATAACTTCCTTATCCTTGCCTCAAGACCTTCTCGTGCTTACAATGTCAACACATCGACTCATACTTGTCTTTCGTGCCCTACTCTGTGACGTAACGACTCGGTCGTGCCACGAATTCGATTCGTGCTTCAATATCTCTGAGGCCGTGCCTCCTCACTTAGTCTTGCCTATACTTTAGTTTTGATAACGCGACCGTACCTCACATTTCGAGGTCGTGCCAAGCAACTCAACGTAATTTCACCCAACTTGCCCTACGGCCCTTCTCGACTTAACTCGCAACAGCTCAAGTCTAACTCATGCAACTCTATGCCAACAACTTAACACTCAATGCCACATCTCGTGCCGAAGCACGCCACCTTCTTTGTAGCCAAATCTTAGGCCCATACATTGTGTTCTCTAACTACATACACATTCAACTCAACTCAGTCCAAAGGCACGCACGCGGATTACCGCCCGTGCAGACACATCTATATGAATGGTCACTGGCATTAACTAGCCATCGTGGACATAGCATGGCATTCGGGACCCTTGTACCGCAGGTAGCAATCCCCGATGCAAGTCCCCGAACTACCGGTTGCCTGTTACCCAGCTTGGCTATAACCTGGTTCTTCCTAGGCCGAGTCGATCTCGTGGACCCGGGTTGCCGCTCGAAGAAACTATCGCCCTTGTCGACAAGTTGTCCATGACCACGCGCCTACGCTAACTTCTAGACTTAACGTAATTGCATGGTCTCATCATCATCACTTAGTTCCTTTGCTTTACTTCTTCCACTTTTCACACTTCTTTGCAGAGCCCAAACCAAGGTTGCCTCGGCGACTGAACTACATCCCGACATATTTTATCTCGGCGACTAACCATCGCTTAGACTTAACATTTCTTTGAAACTCTGAGAACGGCTACTGCATATCCTTCCCACTTAACTTGAACATAACGTGTTTCTTAAGTATCGACAGACCGTGGCTAACTTTCCACTGAACCAACTATAGCTCGTGCCTTAAACCAACTCGTGTTCTACGCAACGCTATCTCCCAAGTCATACCTCATATGACGGGCTTTGGGATCGTGGGATTATTTAACTTGACAATCGCAGAATCAGCGGGACAGCACTTGGAATGACTTAGGTCGACCGTCATAACTTTGCCTAACTTACTCAAGCCTACAACTTAACCCGAGGGACGAGCAAAGGCTATGCCAAGCCTTGCACAGTGGAAGCATACATGCTTTATCGAGCATTTATGCGGGCGACGCCTATGACCTAGGCAAGTTCATAGTTTTGTGTCGAAGACCAACTTTTCTTCTCCCAAGCCACGGGACGAAGGACCAAGTGTCATTTTCAAAGCACGCCGTGCACCAACTCTAAGCCGACCGTTGGACCTTTCCATATTCTATCTCAATTCGACCCGTCGGGATTACTCCCTTTAGCTATGTGGATTCATCTCTTTTATATTAAGCCTACTTGTGCAAGTTGAAAACATGCGATTTATTATGTGAAGGCTAAGATGAGGCAAGTTTACCGAAACTACCCCACCTGAGCGATGTCTTCGAGTCGTTGTTGTAAGGCCAAGTCGAACGCCGTCGACATTTCGATTCCTCCGATTGACTGAGCGGGACGGAGCACTACATCATACACCACTCAGAAAAAGTTTCGTCCTCGAAACTTACTGAGTACTCTTATCGGCTTATAACTTGATTCAACATCCTACATTTCTCGCATATGCTACTCCTATGCGTTCCCTTAATCCGAGCCACGCTCGTGCTATCGCTAACTTAGTCGTAGGGCATACCAACCGATCAACCAACATTCGAACTCGTCTCAATTCAATGATCGTATTACCATCAACATTTCTTCAAAACTCACAATTTCAAAATCCTCGACACTTTTCCGTTCCTCAAGTCTCACTTGATTCAACGTATCACTTAGTTGGATCGTGCACATATTCCAGGCGTCCCCAAAATACATGCATTTTAGCCAAGCCTCATGATAGAGAATTCGCCATCACCACTCGAGTCGGATCGTGCACATATTCAAGCGTCCCTGATATACATGCATGTCTACCGATACTCGCGAGTGGTGCCTCCATAATTTCCTATCGCTTCGCACTCGGACGTCTGCCTAACCGTTAGGCTATGTCTTTTAGGCTAGAGTCAATCTGTCAGTAATGGAATCATAGTTCTCAAACAACAATATCAACACTGACCCCATCCTAAGGTCAAACCAAGTTGATAGTACGAGATTTTCTACCCAAGCTCGCATCACTCTGATTTCTAAACATCGAGCATCGATTCCCTACGCATATCCCAATATTTGTCGTACGGGGTCTGAGTCATTCAGCAAAGCCATCCTACGATAACTCATATTTCAACCAATTCCTTGACGTATCGATATCACTCGTTCATTATGCCATTTCTTATAGTCTATCTCTTTGAACACGTTTGACATAGATCGCCTATCAATCTTTCTCAATTCAAGCATGCTATGACACAATTTAGTCGCTAACCAAAATTTTACATTCTATATTTCCTAAGTCATCTATTCCAATTCACGTAATCGATCATAAGGTTGTCTAGTTTAACAATATGTTGCGCCCCGATCTCACGCGACTCAGATTATCTACGGTGGGCATGAATCACCATGCATGCTCCCGTGGGATAATTATCCTCATCGGGACGTAACTCTTGTTTTGCATATAGACTAATTCATTCTCGATGAGCGGATTGGACCTACTCAATCATCAAGTTTAATCAATCATCAATCACAAGTTCAAATATCCTCAAATTTTCCTTCGTATCAAACCGACAAGTCGAGACAATCAAAGTTGCCGTATCCTGATTTTTCGAGTTCGATCATTCCCGCGACATGAATCACCATGTCAGCACTCACGCGGAATGATCGCCCCAAATCCGACGCAACGTATGTGCGAGGCTAGATTTGTACTCGTGCAAGACAAGAATGTCGACGCTGTGGTTATCCGCGTAACCCTCAAGACACAATCATTTTCATCTAACATTCATCTCAATCAAAATTCTAAGTATAGCATCCAACCGAACAATAACACTTGAACGATCGTCTTTCGCCGAATTAGAGTGCCCCCAAGTTATCGCATATCGATCTTTGATACGCCTCAATACCATCGACGATATGCGTAACCTGACAATCTTTTTTTGCAACCAATTTCGAGTCGTGCGAATGATGCCATCGTCTGACTGGATAATTTCCTCGACATTCAAAATCAATTTTGATCATTATCACTCGAATCATTCACAACATCAATTTCCTCAAACCCAAATTCGCGTATTATTTATCCGTCTATCTTAAGTCATCGACCAACGTATTTTCTCAATTCGTATCGTCCCTTGCTAACTCAATTCATCGAACAACATCCATTCCAATCCTCAGAGTCATTTTCACACATTCGAATCAAACTTTTCATGCACGCTATCTTCTTGTCGTGCTAACTTTTTGTATACGATTCTTATCGATTTCTTCGATCAAGTCATCCATTCGCACACCTTAACTTTTCTTCGATTTGATTTGCCTACTCTATTATTTCTATGTTTCATACTTGCGCAATCTCAATCTCGTGCACGTTCCGTGCACGTCAATTCTAAGTTGTACGAATCAACTCATCCAAATCTTCAAGACTACAACTTGTTCAACGACACTCAATCTAAGGCTTTGTATAACACGACGCTTGTTGATAGACTCATCGATACCCCGAATCCTCAATCGATCGATCGACATCCCTGAGGCTATCGCATACACCACTCAGGGATAAAGCCATTCAACAAATCCTCAACTATCATTCGAATCAAAATCTACTTCTTCAAATTTTTCGTTCGAACCATTCCTCAATTTCCAAGCATGCTCATCTATATCGCACCAACGTTATCGTCGCTCGATAGCACCCCTATCGATAGTCATCTCACTTTTACGCAATCGAGTTCAACTCATTCTCGCTTGAGACGAATCGAATCCTGCACTCGACTTTTCTAAAATCGACGCAATCCTTGGTGTATATGCCCAACCCGACTTAGCTAACCGTGCTTACGCAAACCATCTTTTTGTTTCTTGTCAAAAACTATTCTCCTATATTTTGTAAATTATTTAGACTTATTGTATAGACATCTCGTGGGACATTTGAGAGAGAGCGCACCAACCATTTCAACTTTACGGAAGCAACATTTCAGAGTTTGCGGAAACAGCAGAGTTAAAGAATTCAATCGATAGTCCAAGGACGTAAAGTCATGCTCTGATACCATTATGTCACGCCCCGCTCCCGTAGGAACGATCGTCCTCGCTAAGGCGTGATGTCGCACGAGCCTAGATTGCGCTCGTGCAAGGCGGGTTCCATAACGGCCAATTTCAGCGACTGCGACGGGGTCGTCGCACAGAAGTCCCAAGCAGAGATATTGAATAATATCAGCAGAATTTGAAGCAAAACATAAGTCATTACAAAATACTCTTTTATTGATATTGAAACAAAGGTTACAATGGGGCACAAGGCCAAGATTATAAGTCTCTCAAGCTCACTCAAGCTCACATTACAAGTCACTCAGCTCTCTCTCATCTCTCAATACATGTCTTGAGCCAGCGGATGCTTTGGAAGGCGACGTCCATACATTATGTCCCGTATAAGTCTTGACTCCATGCGGCCGCACGCTTCGAATCGCCAAGGAACTCCGTACCTCGACGCATCCAAGTGAGCTCCGTGCCACGAGCTTTTACCTGTGCCTGTACATGTAAACTATGTGGGTGTCAGTACTCAACTGTACTGGTGGAATGAGCTCCTCGCCCACCCATACAAAGCCAACACGTTTGATTTACTTTTGTGCAACATAGTCCATTCTTATCAATTATCTTTCTAGTCTTATCTTAGGATCATTTTTATGACAAACGCCTTGACATATTTGTGTCTGAGAACCATCATGTGCTTGCAACAGTAATGTCCACTCAACAACGTTAACCTATCAAGTCGTGCTTGCCTTACGACCAAAATCAGAGACGAAACTATACGATAGAATCCATTTTCGTGTGACCGTGCTATCGTACCGATAACTTCCTTATCCTTGCATCAAGACCTTCTCGTGCTTACAATGTCAATACACCAACTCATACTTGTCTTTCGTGTCCTACTATGTGATGTAACGACTCGGTCGTGCCATGAACTCGATTCGTGCTTTAATATCTCTGAGGCCGTGCCTCCTCACTTAGTCTTGCCTATACTTTATTTTTGACAACGCGGCCGTGTCTCACATTTCGAGGTCGTGCCCAGCAACTCGACGTAATTTCACCCAACTTGCCCTACGGCCCTTCTCGACTTAACTCGCAACAGCTCAAGTCTAACTCATGCAACTCTATGCCAACGACTTAACACTAGACGCCACATCTCGTGCCGAAGCACGCCATCTTCTGTGTAGCCAAATCTTAGGCCCAGACATTGTGTTCTCTAACTGCATACACATTCAACTCAACTCAGTCCAAAGGTACACACGCGGATTGTCGCCCGTGCCGACACATCTATATAAATGGTCACTGGTATTAACTAGCCATCGTGGACATAGCCTGGCATTCGGGACCCTTGCACCGCAGGTAGCAATCTCCGATGCAAGTCCCCAAACTACCGGTTGCCTATTACCCAGCTCGGCTATAACCTGGTTCTTCCTAGGACGAGTCGGTCCCGTGGCCCCGGGTTGCCGCTCGAAGAAACCATCGCCCTTGTCGAAAAGTTGTCCATGACCACGCGCCTACGCTAACTTCTAGACTTAACGTAATTGCATGGTCTCATCATCATCACTTAGTTCCTTTACTTTACTTCTTCCACTTTTCACACTTCTTTGCAGAGCCCAAACCAGGGTTGCCTCGGCGACTGAACTACAGTCCCGACATATTTCCTCTCGGCGACTAACCATCGCTTAGACTTAACATTTCTTTGAAACTCCGAGAACGGCTACTGCATAGCCTTTCCACTTAACTTGAACATAACGTGTTTCTTAAGTATCGACAGACCGTGGCTAACTTTCCACTGAACCAACTGTGCTCGTGCCTTAAACCAACTCGTGTTCTACGCAACGCTATCACCCAAGTCATACCTCATATGACGAGCCTTGGGATCGTGGGACTATTTAACTTGACAACCGCAGAATGAGCGGGACAGCACTTGGAATGACTTAGGTCGACCGGCATAACTTTGCCTAACTTACTCAAGCCTACAACTTAACTCGAGGGACGAGCAAAGGCTATGCCAAGCCTTGTGCAGTGGAAGCGTGCATGCTTTATCGAGCATTTACGCGGGCGACGCCTATGACCTAGGCAAGTTCATAGTTTTGTGTCGAAGACCAACTTTCCTTCTCCCAAGCCACGGGACGAAGGACCGAGTGTCATTTTCAAAGCACGCCGTGCACCAACTCTAAGCCGACCGTTGGACCTTTCCATATTCTATCTCAATTCGACCCGTCGGGATTACTCCCTTTAGCTATGTGGATTCATCTCTTTTATTATTAAGCCTACTTGTGCAAGTTGAAAACATACGATTTATTATGTGAAGGCTAAGATAAGGCAAGTTCACCAAAACTACCCCACCTGAGCGATGTCTTCGAGTCGCCGTTGTAAGGCCAAGTCCGAACGCCGTCGGCATTTCGATTCCTCCGATTGACTTAGCGGGACAGGGCACTACATCATACACCACTCAGAAAAACTTTCATCCTCGAAACTTACTGAGTACACTTATCGGCTTATAACTTGATTCAACATCCTACGTTTCTCGCATACGCTACTCCTATGCATTCCCTCAATCCGAGCCACGCTCGTGCTATCGCTAACTTAGTCGTAGGGCATACCAACCGATCAACCAACATTAGAACTCGTCTCAATTCAATGATCGCGTTACCATCAACATTTCTTCAAAACTCACGATTTCAAAATCCTCGACACTTTTCCGTTCCTCAAGTCTCACTTGATTCAACGTATCACTTAGTTGGATCGTGCACATATTCCAGGCGTCCTCAAATACATGCATTTCAGCCAAGCCTCATGACAGAGAATCTGCCATCACCACTCGAGTCGGATCGTACAATTATTCAAGCATCCGTGATATACATGCATGTCTACCGATACTCGCGAGTGGTGCCTCCATAATTTCCTATCGCTTCGCACTCGGACGTCTGCCTAACTGTTAGGCTATGTCTTTTAGGCTAGAGTCAATCTGTCAGTAATGGAATCATAGTTCTCGAACAACAATATCAACACTGACCCCATCCTAAGGTCAAACCAAGTTGATAGTACGGGATTTTCTACCCAAGCTCGCATCACTCTGATTTCTAAACATCGAGCATCGATTCCCTACGTACATCCCAATATTTGTCGCATGGGGTCTGAGTCATTCAGCAAAGCCATCCTACGATAACTCATGTTTCAACCAATTCCTTGACGTATCGATATCACTCGTTCATTATGCCATTTCATATAGTCTATCTCTTTGAACACGTTTGACATAGATCGCCTATCAATCTTTCTCAATTCAAGCATGCTATGACACAATTTAGTCGCTAACTAAAATTTCACATTCCATATTTCCTAAGTCATCTATTCCAATTCACATAATCGATCATAAGGTCGGCTAGTTTAACAATATGTTGCGCCCCGATCTCACGCGACTCAGATTATCCACGGTGGGCATGAATCACCATGCATGCTCCCGTGGGATAATTATCCTCATCGGGACGTAACTCTTGTTTTGCATCTAGACTAATTCATTCTCGATGAGCGGATTGGACCTACTCAATCATCAAGTTTAATCAATCATCAATCGCAAGTTCAAACATCCTCAAATTTTCTTTCGTATCAAACCGACAAGTCAAGACAATCAAAGTTGCCGCATCCTGATTTTCCGAGTTCGATCATTCCCGCGACATGAATCACCATGTCAGCACTCACGCGGAATGATCGCCCCAAATCCGACGCAACGTATGTGCAAGGCTAGAGTTGCACTCGTGCAAGACAAGAATGTCGACGCTGTGGTTATCCGCGTAACCCTCAAGACACAATCATTTTCATCTAACATTCATCTCAATCAAAATTCTAAGTATAGCATCCAACCGAACAATAACACTTGAACGATCGTCTTTCGTCGAATTAGAGTGCCCCCGAGTTATCGTATATCGATCTTTGATACGCCTCAATACCATCGATGATATGCGTAACCTGACGATCTTTTTTTGCAACCAATTTCGAGTCGTGCAAATGATGCCATCGTCTGACTGGATAATCTCCTCGACATTCAAAATCAATTTTGATCATTATCACTCGAATCATTCACAACATCAATTTTCTCAAACCCAAATTCGCGTATTATTTATCCGTCTATCTTAAGTCATCGACCAACATATTTTCTCAATTCGTATCGTCCCTTGCTAACTCAATTCATCGAATGACATCCATTCCAATCCTCAGAGTCATTTTCACACATTCGAATCAAACTTATTATGCACGCTATCCTCTTGTCGTGCTAACTTTTCGTATGTGATTCTTATCGATTTTCTCGATCAAGTCATCCATTCGCACACCTTAACTTTTTCTCGATTTGATTTGCCTACTCTATCATTTCCATGTTTCATACTTGCACAATCTCAATCTTTTGCACGTTCCGTGCACGCCAATTCTAAGTTGTTCGAATCAACTCATCCAAATCTTCAAGACTATAACTTGTTCAACGACACTCAATCTAAGGCTTTGTATAATGCGACGCTTGTTGATAGACTCATCGATACCCCGAATCCTCAATCGATCGATCGACATCCCTGAGGCTATCGCATACACCACTCAGGGATGAAGTCATTCAACAAATCCTTAACTATCATTCGAATCAAAATCCACTTTTTTAAATTTTCTGTTCGAACCATTCCTCAATTTCCAAGCACGCTCATCTATATTGCACCGACGTTATCGTCGCTCGATAGTACCCCTATCGATAGTCATCTCACTTTTACGCAATCGAGTTCAACTCATTCTTGCTCGAGACAAATCGAATCCCGCACTCGACTTTTCTAAAATTGACACAATCCTTGGTGTATATGCCCAACCCGACTTAGCCAACCGTGCTTACGCAAACCATCTTTTTGTTTCTTGTCAAAAATTGTTCTTCTACATTTTGTAAATTATTTAGACTTATCGTATGGACATCCCGTGGGATATTTGAAAGAGAGCGCACCAACGATTTTAACTTTACGGAAGCAACATTTTAGAGTTTGCGGAAACAGCAGAGTTAAAGATTTCAATCGATAGTCCAAGGACGTAAAGCCGTGCTCTGATACCATTATGTCATGCCCCACTCCCGTAGGAGCGATCGTCCTCGCTAAGGTGTGATGCCGCACGAGCCTAGATTACGCTCGTGCAAGGCAGGTTCCATAACGGTCGATTTTAGCGACTGTGACGGGGTCGTCGCACAGAAGTCCCAAGCAGAGACATTGAATAATATCAGCGGAATTTGAAGCAAAACACAAGTCATTACAAATACTCTTTTATTGATATTGAAACAAAGGTTACAATGGGGTACAAGGCCAAGATTACAAGTCTCTCAAGCTCACTCAAGCTCATATTACAAGTCACTCAGCTCTCTCTCATCTTTCAATACATGTCTTGAGCCAGCGGATGCTTTGGAAGGCGACGACCATACATTATGTCCCGTATAAGTCTTGACTCCATACGGCCGCACGCTTCGAATCACCAAGGAACTCCGTGCCTCGACGCATCCAAGCGAGCTCCGTGCCACGAGCTTCTACCTATGCCTGCACATGTAAACTATGTGGGTGTCAGTACTCAATTGTACTGGTGGAATGAGCTCTTCGCCCACCCATACAAAACCAACACGTTTGATTTACTTTTGTGCAACATAGTCCATTCTTATCAATTATCTTTCTAGTCTTATCTTAGGATCAGTTTTATGACAAACACCTTGACATATTTGTGTCTGAGAACCATCCCGTGCTTGCAACAGTAACGTCCACTCAACAACGTTAACCTATTAAGTCGTGCTTGCCTTACGGCCAAAATCAGAGATGCATCTATACGATAGAATCTATTTTCGTGTGACCGTGCTATCATACCGATAACTTCCTTATCCTTGCCTCAAGACCTTCTCGTGCTTACAATGTCAACACACCGACTCATACTTGTCTATCGTGCCCTACTCTGTGACGTAACGACTCGGTCGTGCCATGAACTCGATTCGTGCTTCAATATCTCTGAGGTCGTGCCTCCTCACTTAGTCTTGCCTATACTTTAGTTTTGACAACATGGCCGTGTCTCACATTTCGAGGTCGTGCCCAGCAACTCGACGTAATTTTACCCAACTTGCCCTACGGCCCTTCTCGACTTAACTCGCAACAGCTCAAGTCTAACTCATGCAACTCTATGCCAACGACTTAACACTCGATGCCACATCTCGTGCCGAAGCACGCCGCCTTCGTTGTAGCCAAATCTTAGGCCCAGACATTGTGTTCTCTAACTGTATACACATTCAACTCAACTCACTCCAAAGGCATACAGGCGGATTGTCGCCCGTGCCGACACATCTATATGAATGGTCACTGGCATTAACTAGCCATCGTGGACATAGCCTGGCATTCGGGACCCTTGCTCCGCAGGTAGCGATCCCCGATGCAAGTTTTCGAACTACCGGTTGCCTATTACCCAGCTCGGCTATAACCTGGTTCTTCCTAGGCCGAGTCGGTCCCGTGGTCCCGGGTTACCGCTCGAAGAAACCATCGCCCTTGTCGACAAGTTATCCATGACCACGCGCCTACGCTAACTTCTAGACTTAAACGTAATTGCATGGTCTTATCATCATCACTTAGTTCCTTTGCTTTACTTCTTCCACTTTTTACACTTCTTTGCAGAGCCCAAACCAGGGTTGCCTCGACGACTGAACTATAGTCCCGACATATTACCTCTCGGCGACTAACCATCGCTTAGACTTAACATTTCTTTGAAACTCTGGGAACGGCTACTGCATAGCCTTCCCACTTAACTTGAACATAACGTGTTTCTTAATCGACAGACCGTGGCTAACTTTCTACTGAACCAACTGTGGCTCGTGCCTTAAACCAACTCGTATTCTACGCAACGCTATCGCCCAAGTCACCTCATATGACGGGCCTTGGGATCGTGGGACTATTTAACTTGACAACCGTAGAATGAGCGGGACAGCACTTGGAATGACTTAGGTCGACCGGCATAACTTTGCCTAACTTACTCAAGCCTATAACTTAACCCGAGGGACGAGCAAAGGCTATGCCAAGCCTTGCGCAGTGGAAGCGTGTATGCTTTATCGAGCATTTACGCGGGCGACGCCTATGACCTAGGCAAGTTCATAGTTTTGTGTCGAAGACCAACTTTCCTTCTCCCAAGCCACGGGACGAAGGACCGAGTGTTATTTTCAAAGCACGCCGTACACCAACTCTAAGCCGACCGTTGGACCTTTCCATATTCTATCTCAATTCGACCCGTCGGGATTACTCCCTTTGGCTATGTGGATTCATCTTTTTTATTATTAAGCCTACTTGTGCAAGTTGAAAACATGTGATTTATTGTGTGAAGGCTAAGATGAGGCAAGTTCATCGAAACTACCCCACCTGAGCGATGTCTTCGAGTCGCCGTTGTAAGGCCAAGTCTGAACGCCGTCGGCATTTCGATTCCTCCGATTGACTGAGCGGGACGGGACACTACAGTAGCAAGGGGTTGCACAGCATGTAGGCAGCAGTTCAATAGGTTGTATGTGTGTGAGTGTAATGAAAGTTCACTTGTGTATTGGTTTGTGTGGGTAATGTTTAGATAAGTGGCTACCAGCATAGATAATGAGTTATGTTGGGTACATGAGTATAGGTAATGATATGAGTAGGTAATGTCTAGGTAATATGTAAGATTTGGCATATAGGTAATATAAACTCCCCTAATTTATTAAATTATTTAAATTTAGTTTTGGGCAAAAATTTGTGCTAAAATACATGTATGCATAATATTAGGACTGTAAGACATAGTATGGGTATAAGTTTATATATTATATTTATGTGTATATATGTATGGGTGTATGCGTGGATTTATTAAGATGTATATATTTATATATACATATATGTGGAAATATATGTGTATATAATTATATCTAAATTATTGAATTATTGAAAAGAGTTTTTTAATTAGAAATAATAAATAAAATATAATTTAGATATTTAATTAGAGTAATAATAGAAAAATAGAAAATAGTTTAAAAAAAGAAAAAAAAGAATTTCTAAAAAAAGAAAAAAAAGAAATGAAAAAGAAAAAGAAATGAAAAGAAAAAGGAAAAGAAAAGAAAAGAAAAGAAAAAATAATAATAAGTCATACCACCCCCTTAAAGGGGCGGGCCCCACCCCTCTCCATGCTTGTTGCGTATAGCAGCAAGCCCCACAAATTTCCGTGAATGGGCCAATGGTTTATTAGTATTAGTAATAATAGTAGTATTAGGTTTTCACCTAATTTGTTTTATATATAACTTTCTCCATAGACCTCAAAACCCTAGACTTCCAAAACAAAAATTGCGGCAGAACATACCCTCTTCGCCTACGAGTTCGTTTCACTAGCGACAGATTTGTGTGCGCGACGAACGGAGCATCGGAAGTCAGCACCTCGTCATCCACGGAGCAATTTTTTTACTCAAGGTACCCTACTTCCCGATGACGTAACTTTTTACTCGTAGCACCGATTTTCGATCCGTAAGATTTTCTGGAAAGTAGACTTGACCCTCTTCGAGATCCTTTAGGTAGATTTCGAAACAACCCATCGACTTGCTCGAAAAATCGAGACAAAGTTGAAGAAAAACCTGTTTTCTGTAATACTATAAAGTGTTTTAAAACGACAACTTGTTGGCCAATTTTCTTGCTGTGCATTAAAGATTTGTGGAAACTAATTGAAAACAGTAAAAGACAACATAACCAAGATCGCAACGCATCTTCTGGATCGTCGTTTCAATTAACGTGTAAAAAGTAAATTGATGTTGAAGTTGGAGGAAAACCTATGTTAATTTATATAAAATTTTTGAATTTTTCTCGATATGGCGTGCGCCCCGACAAACCGGGCAACGTGGTCGCACTCTATACGCATCGAAAGGCGCGTATGGACGTTGCCGACGTGTGGGAACTGATGGAACTCAGTTTCGTCGTGTGTGCGCGACGAAATCAGTTCGTATCCGTCGAGATACCCCCGTATTGCCAATTTGCAAACTTCGTGTACAGTCGTCGATTCGAGACAAAATTTGTGCCAACAGGTTTGAATCTAAATTCTGGTCCTGTGTGCCAAGTTTGGTTCGATTCTGAGAAGGTCGAATCGGAACCCCTTTTTGGCGGGCCCGCGACCCACTCAAACGGGCGATTTTGTACGCGGCTCATCGGAATCCAAAACTGGACATACCGTTGAGTTCCTCTTCTCAAACTGAATTTGTAGACATGTAGTTTGACGACTTTAGAGACCATTGACTTTGGCACGCGTTTCGGTGCAAAGCGGGTCCAACGGCGGATATCATTTTGACCCGAAATTACGATTTTGCCCCTGTTCCGAAATTAGACTTTTGGACAGGCATTTCCTAGGTATATCTTTTACATCGAGTGCATTTTTTATTTTTGTTTTAGCGTCCGGAGTTATTTGGAGATTGTGATGTTTCTTGGCTGACATTGTGATTTTCTGGACTTGCCACTTTGTACCATCAGGCAAGATACCTTGCCACCTTACTCTGTGATTATTATATTCTTATTTTTAGTTATTATTTTCAGTATTTTTTTCTTGATATTATAAAACTGTGCGTCCAAGTCACACTTGGGTACAAACGACTTTATCGGTCGTTTTTCACGCTTTTATTTATTTATCTTGCATTGACTTAGTCTAGTGACCTCCCATTGATGATGAGGTATTGGTATATCTCATACGGCCTTGACACTTGCTTTATCACGTATTGTGAGTCGCATATAGGATACGTATCCGCGTAGTCGGCTGGCCACCGATACGTATGGAGCGTGCGACGGATAGAAGTAACTGCCAATAGAATTACATGCTAGAAGACTTGGCGGTTACTAGAGGTACATGTCAGTCATGGAGATGATGATACTAGGCATTGGGTGGGGAGAACAATACCTGACGTATGAGCTTCGATTGTACTTCCCTTGTAACCCGAAAGCTCCGCTGGAGATACGGGTATGATTAGCCTCTCAGGTATGCTACTGTCATTCTTGGAACATCATGCGCTTGGTCACTGGTGCCCAAGAGGGAACTATACAGATCCTATATTCAGCCAGGGCTCATGCGTCGAAGGATTGTATCTCAACTGCATATTCACAATAGAATGGTCAGGAACCCGATTGCATGCATACCTTGCTCTCTTATTATATTATCACAGTTTATATGGCATGGTATTTTCTTGTATCTTGTTACGTCCCTCTGAGGACCTGGTTATCTCTCCAGGGTTAGACGATTTTTCACAGGAGTACGGAGCGGCGTTGGAGCTATCCTACATAGATGACTAGGCAGTCCCTAATGATTTCTAGTCTATTCTTTATTTGAGACATTAGTGGACATTATTTTTACATCTCTTTTCTTTCTATTTTGCGGAGGTTGGACTCCGATCTTGTGAGACTATTTTTATAGCTGTTTGGAGTGAGCATGTTCACCCGGCTATCTTTTGATACACTTATTTATTTATTTATTTGGACTCTATTATCTTCTGTATTGAGATGTGATGAGATTTGATTATATATTTCTGGCCTGTGATTATTTTATTTACAGCTTATTTGCATATATGAGGATTCCATATATTGGAGTATTCTTCGTACATGTACAGCTAGCATGTTCATGTGCTTGGTCCTACGTATTTTGGGACTGGGGCGTTACAGGTAATGGGAATACCTATATGTATGTAGTATAGGTAAAGGGTAAGATATAGGTAATGTATATAAGTAATGGGGTAATGGTTAAGGTATTGCGTAAATAAGCATATATATGTATATTATAGGTAGTTACATAGGGTATTAGCTAGTGTGGCTTAGTATTGACCAGATACCTTGGTATGGCAAGGTATGGACCTAAAAACCTAGAAATGACCTAGTTTGACCTAGTTTAGCAAGGTATGACCTAGTTTGACTTTCATGGCCTAGAATTGACCTAGAAATTATATTTATATTTAGATATCAATGATTATCACTCCAAAATACAAATTGACATTGATATTCCATATTTAGGTCTTTGAGGCACTGTTATGGATACTGTTGATTTTTTACCTCGAATTTCAGGCGAGTACATTCTCTCATAGTTTCAATTATCTGATAATTGCTATGATCCATGTAGTTAATGATATTCTACTTGATTCTTGACATGATTGTTACACGAATTAGTTGTTATGGGCTCCGTCTTGATTTATATATATATATATATATATATATATATATATATATATATATATATATATATATATATATATATATATATATATTGCTTCTCACATCTCATTATACACTTCGATCACCCTGCTCATATGTTGATACCATATTGTGATATTGTGGATAGCCAGTCATACGTTACCCATATGATTGAGTCATACTATTGTACTATTATGGATAGCAAATCCTATTGGATTGAAGCCATACTATTGTGATATTATGGATAGCCAATCATACATTACCCATATGATTGAGCCATACTATTATGCTATTATGGATAGCTAATCCTATTGGATTGAGCCGTACTATTGTGATATCATGGATAGCCAATCCTATTGGATTGTAGCGTACTATTGTGTATAACAATCATACATTATCTGTATGATTGAGCCATACTATTGTGGACATTGTTAATGATTGAACACTTGTTGGAAATGATGACTCGAAATACATAGATAGTTCAGTTCTTCCTGCTTATTTTATATTCATAGTGATATTCTTTAATTGCTCCATCTTCTTATTTTTATTGCATGATATGCCAGATAATTATGATACAGTTTTATACTATCATCATGTATTACACTCATTTTTACTGTTTTATAGCATTTATCATATAATTGGAATTGTTGTTAGAGTTATGTGCTTTGCTCCAATCCTGACTGGATATTTTTTCAGATGATGTAATGGGAGTAGCCTTGGAGGCTTTTAGCTCAGGAGGGATTAGTTCAAGCTGATGAGATACCAATAGTAGCAACTAAGTTAGATTAGTCATTTGTACTGGATTTGTCTCCAGTTTTGATTCATCGAGTTATTATTAATTCTGAGGTTATGTTATATTGAGATAGTTAGACTCATAGACTTTGGTTGTAGATTTGTATGTTTAGATTCTAGATTTCTCCTGGATTATCATTTTATATCTTTTATGTCATTATCGTACCGTTCTTACAGTTATTTGTGATTGAGTATGAGTATTATCATCATTTTGTCCTCCATATAGAGTTTGAGATATCATTGACATGTTCCATATATTATTGTCTGAGATGGTTAGATAGTATTATTGACCTAGACAACGTTCTAACACTGATGCTGCGGCATAGGCTGGACGTACCCACGTCCCCGTTCCCTTATATCGGTTGCGAATCATGACAGGAGTACCTATCGGAAGAAAAATAGTTTCTGATAACCCTTTATGTGAAAGTTACATTGAGTTTTGTGCCCAATTTAGAAAAAAGATGAGATTGGTGCACAAAGTGTTTGTCATTTGGTAATTTAGATCTATATAGACTTATTTTGGTTGTGTGTGGCTAGATACATGTCCACAATTGGATACGAGTAGGCTGTATCATGATACGCCATGATACGGAGTCATTTTGGGGGTTTTCCTTCCAACACTTGTGACACACATATCAAATTATCCATGACACATTGTAATATCTATATATTGTTCTAATTAGGATCTAATTTATATTTTAGACATGTTCATGTGATTTGGATAGGATTTGGTTGTGGTATATCGAGCGTATCATAAGAGTATCGTAGATGAGTGCGAAACTAGTGTGATACACCATAGGTGTTTGTCAATTGCATGTGTACATGTATATATATGTATAGGATTTGGGATTATACATGGTAATATATGTGGGTAGCTACTAGTTTAAATGTGAGTGTATGTGTTTAGTGGATGGCATAGGCATATGTGTGATACTCATATTAGGCATGTATGGTTGGCAATTGTCATGTGCACAAATAGGCTTGAGTGTGTGTCTTGTAGGATATGTGGATGTACATATATATTGTTAGTGTATATATGTGTATCTATATATATAATTGTGTGTCATGTGTCACATGGGAGTGAGTGTATACTCATAATCATGTGTGTGTACACATATAGCATGTGTGTGTATTGTAAAACCCCTAAATTTTACTAAATTTTTTATTATTATTTTGGAATTGATTTGTTATTTTGGTATTTGTACTTCGTAATTGTACGTCGCGTACAAGTTCACATTTTTTGTATTTGTACGTAGCGTACGAAATTGCGAGATGGTATATATTTTATCTATACAATATTTTA
The DNA here is from genome assembly GCA_029216955.1 of Iris pallida. Classification (NCBI taxonomy): domain Eukaryota; kingdom Viridiplantae; phylum Streptophyta; class Magnoliopsida; order Asparagales; family Iridaceae; genus Iris; species Iris pallida. The sequence continues at coordinate 31,321 of JANAVB010022169.1, forward strand.
TTACAAGAATTCTTCGTATAGAAAATATGTATTTTATTTTTATTTATTGTGTCGCGTCGAGATTGCCAAACATTTTTTTATTTATAAAGAAGGCAATTTTATTTTATGATAGATATATAAGTGATAATTTAGAAAAATTATTGCTTTATGTCAAAATAGACTATTTGTGTGCGAGGGACATGAAACTTATTTCATTGTCCACTTTGATATTTTTTAAAACTAATTGTTTGTTTATTTATAAAAATGTATTCCAAATATTTAAAGTTTATTGTGAATTTCAAAATTATTTATTAATATATTTTTATTATTTATAAAAAGTTATTTTGAAAATTATTTAATTAAATATTTAATTAATTATGATGATTTAAATTGGAAAAGATTATACTGGCATTATTTTAAAATAGCTTTAAATTAAAAATAAGTTTTATCTAGATTGATTTGGATTCGACAAATTTATTTTAAATCGATTTGAATAATTATGTAATCATCTAACGGGGATTTAAATCCTCCCAAATCTTTATCCAACTGGGAATTCCCACATCCTATAAATAGGCAGGTACTCCTTCATAAAATTTTCACATCCACAAATTTTCTCCACAAGTATACGTGCGTGCATCGTGTCGGTGTCCCATCCTTTCCGTGTCAGCCGTGACGGCCTCGGGTCCGACCCCGGATGTCTTTCCAATAGGTTATTCTTTTTTTTTACATATACAAATTTCTCTCTCCTTCGTGTCCAACACCCTGGACACGAATCCCCATAACACTCGACATGACCTGATAACATCCTTGACTCAACCCAAATCCTAAATCTAAACCTAAACCAAGCTGTCTGTCCCGGCCGTCTCCGTCGACGACGCAACAGCCCCGTCACCATCATCTCTACTCCAGCCCATCGCAGCCCCGACCATCCCTGACATAAAACCCCTAATCATGATCCTAATCCCTAGTCTCTGTTCATAGCCGCCAACACCACGGCTGCCTTGTCCCCGGCCAGGGAGAGCCTCGACCACCGTCTCCGCATCCGACCCAGCCCCAAGCCTACACTACCCGAACGCCACGACACTGCCAGCCTCCTCCGCCCGAAGCTGCTGACTCCTGGCCATGGTAAGCCATCCTCGCTCCTCTTTCCACCGGAAGCCAGACCAGAACACCACCTCAACCACCATCATCATCGTCATCATCCCCAATTCACCCTACCAGCCACCACCAGCCCGGCCACCATCGCCATCGACCACCAAAAGAAAACCCACCACCGTCGCTATTACCACCACCACCGCCGAAACCGGCCACCCCCGCCGTGGCCGACAATCCCAAACCCAAACCCCCAAATTAGAACCCTAATCCTAGACTCACCTCCGGTCCGCGCCTCCGCATCCGGCCGCCTTTTCACGCGGCTGGACTGCACCTCCTCCGATCGCGCCTCTATCAACCGCCGAGCGCCGCGCAACGCCGGAAGCCCGCCTGACCGCGCGTCCTCTTCCCCTCTCTCTGCCTTCCACTTTCCCTCTCCGCCTCTTGTGCCGCCCGCCGCCGCGCCACCTCTCGGTGAACAAAACCCCCAGCGAGCTCCTCACTCCGCCGCGCGTCAAGCCCGCTCCCTCTCTTCCTTCCCCTTCCTTTCCCCTCTTTCCTTCACTTCTCCGCCGAGCGCCCTTCGCCGCCTCCGGCGATCGCCGCCCGTGTCCGTTCTTCCCGACTCC
>JANAVB010022170.1:0-85235 GCA_029216955.1 Iris pallida
CGTGGCAAAACAGTCGACAGCAGCAGCAGCGAGCCGACGGGCCGACTTCACAGCAAGTTTGCCGTTTCCTCGCTCGATCATTCTTCGAACCGTCTGCTCTGGTACGATCACAACTCTACCCACTTCATTGACCTTTAGATTGATTAAATTAAATCGCATCATGTGCGAAGGAATCGGAACCCGAAGATCGACGAAAAACTGTTTCGTAAATAGCGAAACAGGGCAGTTCATACCCCAACTTGGAAGGCCACTCACGGCCAACCTACTGATAGTTTTCAAAAACTATTTAAACACAATTTTAGTCAACATATACGGCAGTAAAACCTTTTTTATGGAACCTAATTTCATTGGGTAGATTAAAAGTTATTTGATTCTAAAGTTTAGAAAAAACCCGTTTTCAAATATTAGAAAATCAATAAAATTGTCCGATACGACGTGCATCCTGCCATTCCGGGCGACGTGGTCATGAATCGAACGAATCGAAAGGTGCGTAACGGCTTCGTGGTCGTGTGGGCTTTGACGGAATTCAAATTGGTCGCGTGTGCGCGACGAATTTGATGCGTATCCATCGAAATTTATCGTATCGTGCACTTTGCAAATTCTCCAATTACTTTGTGCATGCTCGTCAGATCGAGACGAAACTTGTGCCATCGGGACCGTCTTATTTTTTTGGTCCTGCATGCCAAGTTTGGTCCGATTCTGAGACAGTTGATAAAATTACCGTTTTGCGGGCCCCACGGTTCCACTCAACGGGCGATATTGTGCACGGCCCGCCGAAATTCAACTTTGGACATACGGTTGGGTTCGTATCGGAAAACCGGATCTGTAGACATGTAGTTTGACGATTTTAGAGACCATGAACTCTGGCACGCCTTTTGGTACAAATCGGGTCCAACGGCGGACATCATTTTTGCCCGAAATTACCGTTTTTCCCCTGTGTCCAGAATTGGACTTAAGTACAGGCAATTCTAGTTAATTTTACTATTCTGAAAAGGTTGGTAACATTTATTTCAGTTGTCGGAGATACTTGTGATGACTTGGACTTTCTAACTTGTGATTGGCGATACATTGTTGGTTCTCCGTGCAACCCTCAGACAAGTATACATTGCCGAACATATACAGTATTTACATGGTTTCTCTTTCCTTATTGTAGTCCTTTTTATATTGTCACATGATTCCATATTATGATTGATTCATCCTTGATTGCTTTACTTGTTCTAGAATACGTGCACGTATAGGATGGTAGACATTGCTAGAATATTGGTCTCTTTGTGTTACCCTTTTCTCGTGAATGAGTTGTCAGTTTCTATATCTGTCCTTGACCATTCTCGACTGGGAGTATCTTGCATTGTACTACAGTTGAGACATACTATAGATTGGGAGTATCTTATATTGTACTACGACCTATAGCCGATTATTCTACCTTGATATCACTTGATTGACTTGACTTGAGACATGCCATAGATTGGGAGTATCTTATATTGTACTACGACCTATAGCATATATTGATTGATTGATTGACTTGACTTACGACACTATTAATTGGGAGTATCTTGCATTATACTACAATTTATAGGAGTCTACTTGACTTTGTATCCTTTAGGAGAGGAGATCGATACTAGAATTGGCTAATCTTGACTGGGATTATCTTGCATTGTATTACAGTCAAAATCTACTATAGATTGGGAGTATCTTGCATTTTACTACAAGCTATAGAGGTTAATCGATTGATTGGTAGCCAAGTCTAGTATTACATTTCCTCACGACTCGTCGTCCTTAGATGTTTCTTCTTGCAGTGTTCTTATCCTTCTTACCTGTTATTTACTGTCATATTAGTAGGCATGTTTTATGTATCTTGCTAGTCCTCTGAAGACCTGATGATCTCTTCAGGTAGCTGATTGCACGGAGTTAGTTAGCTGAGCATGGGGTAGTTGAATTCATCTGCATGATTCAGGTATTTTGTTAGTGATATTGATTTATTATCTTTCTCGTGCTTTTATGATATATTCTGCTTATCAGCTTTACTTTATAGACTCATATCATTCTTGGAGTCTAATCGAACAATATGCTAATGGGCTGCAGACCATGACCCACACTTGTTCATTCTCATTTATATTATTTCCTGTGGATTGAGATATAGTTTAGATTAGACATGATTCCCATGACCCTGACAGCTTATACGTACTCGAGTCGGGCTGGAGTCCACTCGATACGTAGCAGGCTTGCTCACGAACTCGTGTCCGAAAAGCGGGTGCGGGTCGTGACAACAAGAATTTTCTAAGGAATTGACATATGCCGCTAGTGATTTTTTGGTCAATCTTGCATCCGGCAAAATCTGTATCTGAGTAGCCGATAAGCTCAAAGGATGGGGATTTCGGATACCAAAGTCCCATGTTAATGGTGCCTTTGAGATACCGAAAAATATGCTTAACGGCACATAAGTGTGATTCTTTGGGATTTTTTTTGGTACCATGCACAAAGAAAAACACTAAACATGATATCAAGACGACTAGCAGTTAGGTAAAGTAAGCTATCGATCATACCTCGATACTTACGAATGTCGATCGAGATACCATTTTCATCATGATTAAGCTTTGTCATTGCGGCCATAGGAGTTTTCATTGATTTGGATGAGTCTAGTTCAATGCGCTTGAGAAGATCCTTTGTATATTTAGCTAGATTGATGAATGTGCCTTTTGGTCCGTGCTTGATTTGAAATCCAAGGAAGAATGAGAGTTCCACATCATGTTCATTTCAGATTTGTCCTGCATAACTTTGGTAAATTTTACACATAGTGTCTTGTTTGTGGAACCAAAAATAATATCATCAACATACATTTAAACTAATATAAGTGTCTCATTGTGTGTTTTAATAAAAAAGTGTGGTGTCAACTTTGCCCTTAGAGAAATTGTAAGAGATAAAAAATGAGCTAAGACGCTCATACCAAGCACGATTAGCTTGTTTGAGGTCATATAGGACTTTGTGCAATTTGAAGATGTACTCAAGAAATTTAAAATCTTCAAAGGCAGGAGGTTGCTTGAAATACATCTTTTCTTTAATAACACCATTTAAAAAGGCACTCTTGACATCTATTTGACAAGTTTGTATATATATATATATATTTTTTTTTTTTGTATATATATATATATATATATATATATATATATATATATATATATATATATATATATATATAATAAAAATATATATATATAGTCAATGCCTTCTTCTTGTTATAGCCTTGAGCAACTAATATTTTATATATATATATATAATATATATATATAATATATATATATATATATATATATATATATTTTTTATATATATATTTTATATATATATATAAATATATATATATATATATATATATATATATATATATATATATATATATATATATATATATATATATATATATATATATATATATATATATATATATATATATATATATATAGTCAATGCCTTCTTCTTTGTTATAGCCTTGAGCAACTAATCAGGCTTTGTTACAAGTGACAATACCATCCTCGTTGAGTTTATTTCAAAGCACCCATTTTATCCCAATAATAGGATAGTTGTGGGGTTTAGGAACGAGTTCCAAAATATTGTTTCGCTCAAATTGATTTAGCTCTTCTTGCATTACGACCTTTAAGGCTCTATTTATGAAATAAAAGCCACATTTGTGCAGTGATCTCGTGTAGAGGATCTAGTGCTAACCCGTAAGGAAGGGTCACCAATGATGAGCACCTTGGGATGATGAGGGATAAATCTCCATTCTTTGGGGGGGATTCTCTTGAGGAGGCTCTTTTGGTGGAGAATATTCGGATAAAGTAGTCTAAACTACATTGTTAGATAAAGGAGTACTAGTATCTCCAAGAGAAGAGTTCTTTAAACCAAAAGAGATGTCATCAACATTATTTGAGGAGTTAGATGTGGAAGTGTTAAGTTCGTCAAAGTGTTAAATACACAAAAACCTTTTCTATGCAAAGAATAACCAGGGAATATACCTTCATAGGCTTTTTCTTCAAATTTGCCTAGGTTATCTTTGGTGTTCAAAATAAAATATTTGCATCCAAAGACTTTAAAATATTCAATAGAGGGCATTTTGTCAAACCAAAGCTCATACAAAGTTTCCTTAGAAATAGGTCTAATCAAGACTCTTTTTATAACATAACATGTCGTGTTAACGGCTTCCGCCCAAAAGTATTAGGAAAGCTTAAATTGGTTTAACATGACCCTTGCCATATCGACAAGGGTTCTATTCTTTTTTTTCGACAATGCCATTTTGCTGTGGAGTTCTAGGGCAAGCAAAATCATGACCAAAATCATTATTTTCACAAAATCTTTTATAATCGACATTATCAAATTTTTTTCTATGATCACTTCTAATTTTGTTGATCACAATGCCTTTTTTCATTTTGAACTCGTTTACAAAAAACAATAAATTCACAAAAAGTACACTTTTATTTGTATAGAAAATAACCCAAGTAAATATCAAAAAATCATCAACTAAAACGAAAGCATAGAATTTTCCACCATGACTAGCCACTCTACTAGGACCAAATAAATTTATATGAATAAGTTGGAGAGGTCTAGTAGTGCTCACCGAGTTGATGGATTTGAAAGAAGACTTTGTTAACTTACTCTTCTCGCATTCTTCACATACCATGTCTTTCTTGAATAGAATGCTTGGGGAGTCCTCTAACAAGCTTCTTGGAGGCTAGTCGGAATATGGTGTCCATGTTGGCATGTCCAAGTCTCATATGCCAAAGCCAACTCTCATCATTCTTTGCTACTAAGCACCTATCATTGTTAGTACTTTCAACAAGATAAAGAACATAAATGTTATTTTCTCTAATAACTTCATACAGAGTAGACCTACTAGTGATATCGGTTATGAAGCACTTATGTTTAACAAAATTAATATCATATCCATTATCCGTAAGATGACTAATGTTAAGAAGGTTATGCTTGAGATTTGTAAAAAGACAAACATTCTTAATACACAAATAAAGAGAGGAGCCGATATTACCACTTCCTATGATGTACCCCTTTAGATTGTTGCCGAAGGATACGTGTCCCTCTTTCTTCATTGATACCATTACAAAAAGTGAAGCATCACCGGTCATGTGCTGTGAGTAACCGCTATCGAGGATCCACTTGCTCCTAACAAGCGAAGGAGGGCTCACCTACAATACAAGTTAAAGATGAAGACTTTGGTACCCAAGAATGTTTGGGTCCTTGATTGTTAGTTTTAGGAATCCATTTAAACATTCTCATATCAACATATTTTCTCATTTGACAGTAATGAGATGTGTGTCCAAGTAGACCACAATAGTGGCATATCATAGGTGTTATTGGTCTAGAGGAGAGTGAGTGAGTATCTTGTTTATGAGAAGTTATAGTAAAATTAGGAGTTCTAACATGAGTATTATGGTGATGATAATAGAAAGCGTAACGTGAAGTATTTTTCTTTTCAAAGGGTCTTTTTCGTGTGTGCATTTGATTGGGGTAGGACCTATGTGTTGTGTTCTTGTGAGTGTAATTCGTTTGACTAGTGTTGTGATGTGTGTTGGTGTGCCTTGGATTATGGAGTTGTGTATTCGTGTGAGCTATGTCACTAACAACTAGTTTTTGCCATTTGCAACAAGGTCATTATATTTGATAGAGGTTGCATATTCTTTTTGGTTAGGAGCAAGTGACTTGTGCATAGCAAATTCATATCCTTCTTTGAGGGATTGAATTTCTACGTCCTTTTTTTTGATAACGTCTTGGGATTCTTGGATATTGAGTCATAGAGACTCTATCTCATCCGTGTCAGAAGCAGGAGATTTTTCTTCTATATCAAAAATGATGTTGGAAATTTTTTCTATTTCTTGTTTGCGACTATCAATTTCTTTCAGATATTTTCTATACTTACTTCTTATAATCTTGTGTTCATCGTGTGATTCAAGAAGAACATTTTCTAATTTAGTGTAAGAAAAAACATTCATGGAGAAGTCATCGAGTACCTCAGTTACCAAAGACAAACATTTATATTATGCTTGCATTCTTTGTCGTTGTCCACGTCACTGGCATCACTTTCACACCAGATGCTAGTGGTGGTGAACTTCCTGGAAGATAAGCTTCCTTTGCTGGACTTCTCGTATCTGCTAGATTAATTTCTTCCGGTAGGACAATTTCTCTTGATGTATTCGGTTCTCCTATAGTTGTAGCAGGCGGGTTCTTTATCGTTGTCCCGTCTTGTACGGTTTGCTTTGTTGAACTTGAGAAACTTTCAGAAGTGCTTGGCGGTGAGAGTAATTTCTTCATCATCTGATTCATCATCATCGGAACTATCTTTTGACGCGAACTTGGTGACCTTGAGAGCAAGCGACTTTTCTTTTTTCCTTCGTCTTCTCCTTCTTTTTTCTTGTATAGAGGATTCTTCTTGGTCCTTCATGTCTAGCTCGTGCGTCATGAGCTTTCCCATGAGGGTCTCAAGGTTAATAGTTGTTAGATCGTTCTCCTTAATGATGGTGGTAGCTTTAGGATCCCATCCTTTCATTAATCTCGTGAGAATCTTTCTAACATTTTCATAAGTGGGATATTCTTTGCCAAGAGATGAGAGAGGGCTAAGGATATCAAAGAATCGAGTAAACATGAAGGTAATAGACTCGTCTTGTTTCATTTTAAAAGATTCTTATTCTTGTGTGAGTCTACTAATCTTTGATTCCTTCACTCGAGATGTTCCCTCAGGAGTGACTTCCAAAAGTTTTCAGATTTCATTGGAAGTTTTGCAAGTAGAGATACTATTGAATTTATTACTATCGAGAGCGCAATAGAGAGCATTCATAGCTTTTGCATCCCGACTAGCAATCTTCTTATCGTTCTCGGAGATTTTATCTCTAAGGGTTTTTAAAACTACTTTCTCAATAACTATGGAAAATTTAGGAATGCCATTTACTACACAATTTCATAGATCGAATTATAGAGATTTTAAGTAAATATCCATCCTAATTTTTCAATAGTTACAGTTGGTTCCATCAAATAGAGGAGGTATATTTATGGAGTGTCCTTCATTGTGGAATGAGTTTGTACTAGGGTTAGTGGCCATGAATCACTATAACCCTGCTTCCCGAGTTTTTGACATTTTGTATTTTCTGGAATTTTATAATTTAGACATATTTTATTTTATGGTTTATTTACGAGAATATTAATTTTGATTAGTATCATGTCGTGGTTTAGAACATTTTGTGGCTATTAAATTATTATGGATCTAATAAATATTTAATTGGTTTATTTTTAATAAAATAATTTTCCTTGATGATTTTTAAAAGGAGCAATTCGAATTTGTAACAACCCATAACAACTTGGTAACAATTTTTCCTATTCTCTAACAAACCCTACAAACTCCCCTAACTAACTTTTCCTATCAGTATGTAATGAAGCAATTTACTGGGGTCTTTTTGTAAAATATCAATTATTTTCTCAATTCTATTTAAATCCGCTCTCTCTCTCTTTCTTTCTCTCTCTCTCTCTCTCCCACACATTTTATTTTTTTTCCTTTGTGAACTCGGGAGAGAGCAGAGCTCTCAACCTCTTTTCCCTAAATTTTCCAAATCTTTAACTCTTCTCCCCAATCTCCCATCAAACCCTAACCCTAATCTCGGTGAGCCAAGGCGATCGGCATCCTTGCCGCTGGCAAGAAGGTGCCGTTCTTCTCCAGCGGCTAGGCGGTTCCTCCTGGCACGGCGGTGGGATCATCACCTCCGACGATTCCCTCTCCTCCAGCAGCAGTAACGGCGACCGATCTGTTCATTCCCGATGACTAGACCAAGCGGCTAGGTGTTTCTTCTTCGACGACGAACCTCAGCGGTCGATCGACTGTTCGTCTTCCGTGAGCTTGTGTGATCTCGGTCGACAACTCCCTAGTAGCAGCGTTTGAGCTCGGTAACAATCCAGTAGAAGGTGAGTCCTCACTGTTTCCTCTTCTTCACTATGGATTGGTTCATTTCTTATGAATTAATCGGCTCAGGAGTATCGATCGATTTGTTCTGATGCAGTGATCGATGGCTCGAATTGTGTATTCCTTCCTCTGAGATTTGATCGGAGTTTAAGTTTAATTTCTTGATCCAATATTGGTTAGTTTTGCGATAAATCTCCTCCTCTGTTTCTTTCCTTTCCGATCTATTTGATAAGGATATTGATAGTAATTTTCCCTCTTGATCATGAATTCATGATGTTCGATGGAATGCTCCTGCCAGGCTCCTATCGGATCGAATACGAGAACAGGGTTGTCTAGTACGGATGCGAGCACTAGATTGGTTCAGGATTTGATCTGTACAGGTAGTCTTTTATCTTCGTTGGCTCAGTTTTGTTGAAGTGTTGGTCAGGACAGATCGTGTCCGGTTAGCTCGAGATTCAGTTATTTGTTCGATGTGCTCGTGGCAGGTTGGGTTGTGTCCTGTTTGCGTAACCAGGATGCCGTTCGTGTCCAGTATGGACTTGTGCCCAGGATATATGTGCGTATCCAGGTGTGGCATAGAGGGACTGGAAGAATCAGTACGGTAGGATAGAAGTAGTAGAGGTCCTGGATGGGTTTGGCTTGTATTCTTTACAATTGAGTTGTATATTTATTTTCTGTGTATATTTTGCTGAGTTTTATGTCTAAATTCTTCTGAGTTATGTATAATTTAGTTAGGTTCTGGTTGGCTAATTTTTGAAATTGGTTTGGAGAGAATGCATCAGTACTTGATGGGGGTCTGGATCATGTTTTAGTTGAAACTAGGGGTAAGCTGAGTAATAGCTTCCATGGGTTCCTGTTGAGTTGAGCTTGTCAAGATTAGTTGTATGTATGTTGTGGGGACTTAGGTTAAATTTTCATATACTGATGGTTGTATATATAAATTTGTGGGTTTTCCTATGTGCAAGCAGTACATCTATTTTTATATTGTGCATCATTTGGTGGGGATGGGCTAAGCTTGAGTTGCAGGTATGGCCAAATTATCGTTTGGCATACTGACTTGCTAAGACTGGGAATAAATAGGGCTCGTGGTTAATTCTTTTACAAAGAGTTATTTTTACAAGCAGTTGCTTGGGCCCAGTAGGCTTGGGCCAATCAGTGGGTTGAATATGTTGTGGATTTAAATTCTTTTATACAACAGTATTGGTATGGACTGTCAGTTGGGTTTGGGCCTGGCCATTTGATTTTAGTAGTTGGATGTTTTAATAATTGTTGGCACATGGCATAGGTTCGCATAGATGGATCAGTTGGGCTTGATTTTTAAAAATGTTTATGTAGTTATAATTAATATTTTGCTAGCAAAAATGTTTTTTAAACTTTTAAAGCATTTCCACTAGTATTTTTGAGACTAAAAACTATAAAACATTTATTTTCTAAATAATGTTGACTAGTAAATAAAGGTTAGTTATTATATGGTTATTATTATTATCAGCTAGTTAGTAAATGTTGAGCTGAGTAGTATTATTTTAAACTTAACAAATTGTACAAACTAACAAGTAAACATTCATGCAGTACTACTCCCGTGCTTCCAAAGCGAGACAAGTACACTGACTTGAACCCTTTACTCTGTATTTCTGTCTTGCTTTATGTTCTCATATTGACACGTTGTACACACGATTGTTCATTGTTCATTGTTCATTGTTCATTGTTCATCATTCATCGTTCATTGTTCATAGTTCATTGTTCAGTGTTCTTTACTTGTACATTAGGGTGGGGAAATACTACAGATATGTGACCAATCCTATATTAGCTAGGCATTGACTAAAGCTTAGGTCTCACATCGTGCACATGGGGCTCTAAGCTGTACCATTATTTATGTGCTCTTGTATCCTGTACTACCCAGCCGGTCACATACTCTGATAGTTATTTCACTTGCATGTTACACTGATAGTCTATTTCATTGTTCAGGATCTGGTACTATAGTTCATCATTTTTCATGTACCATAGTTTCATATTTCTGTCTTGTACCATAGTTCATATTGTGGTTCTTTTTCATGCATTTCAGTTTACTTTGTTTAGCGCTTCTTGTCGGGGTTGTACTTTGCTCTCTTCCTGACAGGATATGTTGCTGGTGTGCTTGATGATGTTGTATCTCCTTCATGGGCCAGAGCCCGAAGCCAGGATAGATATGTCTCAGGATAGACTTAGAATTTCAGAGTTATAGTTAGATTCTTCTTAGATCGTATAGAGATTTGTCATGTACTTTGTATTCAGGTTTCGTGATTGTATATTTTATTCAGGTTACCGAATTTGTCTCCGGTGATATTATTTTTCTAATTGTATTTAAAATATTTATGGATTTTGGTGATATTGGGAACGTGTATTATAGCTGTATTGTTTTATGTACTTGTATCTTGAGGTTTTACTTAGATTGTACAGCTTACTGCGTTGTGTCTTCCAACGTAAGCTGGGCATGTCCGACTCGTGTCCGATTATTCGGGAGCGGGTCATGACATATTTTTAGTGGTGGCCCATACACGTCTGTCCTAATGGCACTTAGGCTATAAAGTGCTATTGGGGGACTTGTTAGACTAAGAAAAATTTATCACAGCATAGGATTCGTGGGAAATGGTTATAGTTATTGAATATAGAGAGTGTTTATACTCAATATTTTCTAGAAGGTTGACTATTTTTCCTAGGGCTTAGTAATCAACGAGTTTTCTTTCTATTACATGATGGTTACCACCAGGAAGACCGCAGATCAGTCCGAAGCTACAAGAGCTTCGGATCAGACCACAGACGTTGTACCAGTGGAGCAGCTTCCACCACCACCTCCTCAGTTTCCTCCGCTGCCTCCGACGATGATGTTTGATGGCGCTCATGTGAGGGCTATGTTCCAGCAGTTCATGGAGGCACAGAACCATCAGGCTGTGTAGTTCTGCGCTACGGCATGGATACCCTCAGGACCTAAGAGCCGGCTCTACCAGCACCGGTAGCACCTACAGCGCCAGTAGCACCGAGACCACGGGCCGCCAGAGATTACCAGAACCTCTGTCCGATGGATTTTTGGGGCCATAAAGGGATAGTGTATGCTGATGAGTGGTTGGAAAATGCCAAGCGGACGTTGAAGATGGCGAGGATTCCTGATGACCTGAAGGTGGAAGTTACGAGCATGCAACTTTTTGATCTTGCCAGAGCCTGGTACCGAAAGGAGCCTCAGTTAGCTGTACCCCAGATTCTCTGGACAGACTTTAAAACTCTGTTCAAGGAAAAGTTATTTCTAGACGTGGAGCGAGATGAGCTTCGGATGCAGTTCGAGGCACTGCAGCAGGAGAACATGACGGTGGAAGAGTACATATCGGAGTTCACCCGACTTAGTAGGTTCGCAGAGAACCTAGTTAGTACACCAGAGGATAGGGCTTGGAGGTTCAAGAAGGGCCTCACTAGAGAGTTGCGGCATGCAGTGGCGATCAGACAGACGATGACTTATTCGAGCATTCTCAAGATTCCTCAGGCCGTGAAGAAAGAGATGGACCCGAGGCCCAAGATGGATAGGGACATTGGCAGTAGCAGCTACCCGACACCGGTGAAGAGGACTAAGATTCAGGCGAGGCCACATCAGCAGCCAGCACAGCAGCATCACCGTCCAGCCAGAGTTCATACAAATCAGCCACAGCGGTAGCAGTTGGCAGTCACTTGCAACTACTGTCACCGCCGAGGACATCATTATGACGAATGTCGTAAGAGACTGAGGCTTTGTTGTTCTATGGATCACCTGCTCACCAGGTTAAAGATTGTCCAAAAGCCGCTGAAGGAGTGCACGAGGAGCACCAGGACCGCAGCAGGAGGACCTACCTCTTTATGTCCAGCAGCCGCAGGGAGTTCAGCCATTGGGACGAGTCTACCTTATGACAGCCGAAGAAGTATAGACCATCCCGATTTCGGACGAGTACTGACGACCGGAGGCACTCGTAGATCGCTACCTTTCTTTCGATGTTCCTTTTTTGTATTTCCTTGTTGTTTCTTCATTCGAGACTTGTTTCTACAGTCTCCCTATCTTACTGTTGTTTCATAGTACCTAGTAGCTACTTATTGACTGTTGATTGTCTCTTGGTATCCAATAAAACTTGTTTCTAAAGAACAGATACTATCACTCTCTATCATCACTTAGAAACTTCATAAACTTCCTTAAAATTTGTGGATAAAGTTAAGAAAATATTTGATAACCTACTATGACCTGGATTATGGAGGACGTGAGTCCACTGCAGCTAGCTGCGCACTGGCGAGGCATGAGCTCTAAGCCAAAGTAATTATGGGTATTCACAGGTTCTTGGATATTATCAAAGCTAAGTCCTAAGTTCATATTAATATCGGGTAAAGTTAAATAGAATATTGCAGCAATCTATCATTATCGGGACCATGAAACCGAAGGTTCACTGCAGCCAGATGCATACTAGCGGGACAGGAACTGTAGGAAAAGTGACTTCAGATATATAGGATTGCCGGGTACTATTGAGACTATTATCCATTTTTTTTCAGTGACTATCGTTTTATTCTACTTAAATCGTGCCAATTTCATATTTTGTACTTGATCATGCCTAATCGTGCCATCTGAAATTTTGAGGACAAAATTTTTCTAAAGGGGTAGATTTGTAACCCCGCTTCCCGAATTATTGAATTTTTGTATTTTCTTGGATTTTATAATTTGGACATTTTAGTTTATGGTTTATTTATGAGAATATTAATTTTGATTAGTATCATGAAGTGGTTTAGAACATTTTGTGGCTATTAAGTTATTATAGATCTAATAAATATTTAATTGGTTTATTTTTAATAAAATAATTATCCTTAATGATTTTTAAAAAGAGAAATTCGAATTTGGTTTCAAATTAACTTCCCTCCATTTGCAACAACTTGGTAACAATTTTTCCTATTCTCTAACAAACCCAACAAACTCCCCTAACTAACTTATCCTATCAGTATGTAATAAAGAAATTTACTGGGGAATTTTTGTAAAATACCAATTATTTTCTCAACTCTATTTAAATCCTCTCTTTCTCCCTCACATTTCATTTTTTCCTCTGTGAACTCGGGAGAGAGCAGAGCTCTCAACCTCTTTTCCCCAAATTTCCTAAATCCCTAACTCTTCTCCCCAATCTTCCATCAAACCCTAACCCTAATCTCGATGAGCCATGGCGATCGGCATCCCCGCCGCGGGCGAGTAGGCGCCGTTCTTCTCCAACGGCTAGGCGGTTCCTCCTGGCACGGCGACGGGATCATCACCTTCGGCGATTCCCTCTCCTCCAGCAGCAGTAACGGCGACCGATCGGTTCATTCCAAATGACTAGACCAAGCGGCTAGGTGTTTCTTCTCCGATAACCAACCTCGACGGTCGATCGACTGTTCGTCCTCCGTGAGCCTGTGCGATCTCGGTCGACAACTCCCCAGTAGCAACGTTTGAGCTCGGTGACAATCTAGTTGAAGGTGAGTCCTCACTATTTTCTCTTCTTCACTGTGGATCAATTTATTTCTTATGAATTCATCGGCTCAGGAGTATCGATCGATTTATTTCGATGCAGTGATTGACGGCTCGAATTGTGCATTCCTTCCTCTGAGATTTGATCAGAGTTTAAGTTTAATTTCTTGATCTAATATTGGTTAGTTTTGCAATTAATCTCCTCCTCTGTTTCTTTTCTTTCCTGATCTATTTGATAAGGATATTAATAGTTATTTTCACTCTTGATCATACATTCATGATGTTTGATGGAATGCTCCAGCCAGGCTTCTATCGGATCGGATACGAGAACAGGGTTATCTAGCACAAAAGCGAGCGCTAGATTGGTTCAGGATTTAATCTGTACAGGTATTCTTCAATCTTCGTTGGCTCAGATTTGTTGAAGTGTTAGTCAGGACAGATCGTGTCCGGTTAGCTCGAAATTCAGTTGTTTGTTCGATGTGTCGTGTCAGGTTGGGTTGTGTCCTGTGTGCATGACCAGGATGCCGTTCGTGTCCAGTATGGACTTGTGTCCAGGATGTGTGTGCGTATCTAGGTGTGGCATAGAGGGACTGGAAGAATCAGTACGGTGGTATAGGAGTAGTAGAGGTCCTGGATGGGTTTGGCTTATATTCTTTACAATTCAGTTGTATATTTATTTTCTGTGTATATTTTGCTGAGTTCTGTGTCTAAATTCTTCTGAGTTATGTATAATTTACTTAGGTTCTGGTTGGCTAATTTTTGAAATTGGTTTGGAGAGAATACAACAGTACTTGATGGGGGTCTGGATCATGTTTTAGTTGAAACTAGGGGTAAGCTGAGTAATAGCTTCCATGGGTTCATGTTGAGTTGAGCTTGTCAAGATTAGTTGTATGTATGTTGTGGGGACTTAGGTTAAATTTGCATATACTGATGGTGTATATATAAATTCGTGGGTTTTCCTATGTGCAAGCAGTACATCTATTTTTATATTGTTCATCATTTGGTGGGATGGGCTAAGCTTGAGTAGCAGGTATGGCGAAATTATTGCTTGGCATACTGACTTGCTAAGATGGGAATAAATAGGGCTTGTGGTTAATTCTTTTATAAAGAGTTATTTTTACAAGCAGTTGCTTGGGCCAGTAGGCTTGGGCCAATCAGTGGGTTGAATATGTTGTGGATTTAAATTCTTTTATACAACAGTATTGGTATGGACTGTCAGTTGGGTTTGGGCCTGGCCATTTGATTTTAGTAGTTGGATGTTTTAATAATTGTTGGCACATGGCATAGGTTCGCAAAGATGGATCAGTTGGGCTTGATTTTGAAAAATGATTTAAAAATGTTTATGTAGTTATAATTAATATTTTGCTAGCAAAAATGTTTCTAAAACTTTTAAAGTATTTCTACTAGTATTTTTGAGACTAAAAACTATAAAACATTTATTTTCTAAATAATGTTGACTAGTAAATAAAGGTTAGTTATTATATGGTTATTAGTATTATCAGCTAGTTAGTAAATGTTGAGCTGAGTAGTATTATTTAAAACTTAACAAATTGTACAAACTAACAGGTGAACATTCATACAGTACTACTTCCGTGCTTCCAAAGCGAGGCAAGTACACCGACTCAAACCATTTACTCTATATTTCTGTCTTTCTTCATGTTCTTATATTGACACGTTATACACACGATTGTTCATTGTTCATTGTTTATCGTTCATCGTTCATTGTTCATAGTTCATTGTTCAGTATTCTTTACTTGTATATTGGGATGGAGAAATACTACAGATATGTGACCAATCCTATATTAGCCAAGCATTGACTAATAGCTTAGGTCTCACATCGTGCATGTGGGACTCTAAGCCGTACCATTATTCATGTGCTCTTGTATCCTGTACTACCCCAGCCGGTCACATACTCTGATAGTTATTTCACTTGCATGTTACATTGATAGTCTAGTTCATTGTTCAGGATCTAGTACTATAGTTTATCGTTATTCATGTACCACAGTTTCATATTCCTATCTTGTACCATAGTTCATATTGTGGTTCTTTTTCATGCATTTCAATTTACTTTATTTAGTGCTTCTTGTCAGGGTTGTACTTTGCTCTCTTTCTGACAGGATAAGTTGTAGGTGTGCTTGATGATGTTGTATCTCCTTCGTGGGCCAGAGCCCGAAGCCAGGATAGAGATGCCTCAGGATAGACTTAGAATTTTAGAGTTATAGTTAGATCCTTCTTAGATTGTATAGCGATTTGTCATGTACTTTGTATTCAGGTTTCAGGATTGTAAATTTTATTCAGGTTACCGGATTTGTCTCCGGTGTTATCATTTCTCTAATTGTATTTAAAATATTTGTGGATTGTGGTGATATTGGAAACGTGTATAACAGCTGTGTTGTTTTATGTACTCGTATCTTGGAGTTTTTCTTAGATTGTACAGCTTACTGCGTTGTGTCTTCCAACGTAGGCTGGGTGTGTCTGACTCGTGTCCGATTATTCGAGAGTGGGTCATGACTATCACTCTAAAGATGTAAATTCAAATCAAGAGACAAGGCTCTGATACTAATTATATAACCCTAAAGAGGGGGGATGAATAGGGTAATAAAATAATTACTAATAATAAATAGCAATTTAAAGGATAATAAATGGGAGAGAGAATCTAACACTCGATGTATCCTGGTATCCTTCCAAGGGGCCCTCTAGACCCGGTGCTCTCTTCGGCTTTAATCCATAGTTACACACAAGTTTGGATCCGAAGAACTCGTCAACTTTTAACACGAGTTTGGATTCGAAGAGCTCGTCAAATTCATACACACGAGTTTTCCTCCGAAGGCTCGTCAACCTCAAATGTTACAACTCTTGAATACTCTAGAACTTTTGGTTTGATGACAAATTAAATTTTTTATAGAGTAGTAATGGTGGAGCTCTTGGTGCCTGAGAAATTTTTAAAGCTCTAGATGATGTCTTCAAAGAGAAGACTCAACCACTTTAAATAGAACCATCAAGAGAGCAAGTCATTTGATGCTCCAAACATTCAGCGATCTGTATACCGTCGGTACACTATTTTACAACAGTAACGGTAATAAATCTAGCCGTTAGAGCATTTAATGCTATGGCTCTGAAAATTCAAAATTTAAAGTATTTGTAAAATGGTATACTGTCGGAATGAAAAGGTATTCCGACGGTATGTCAAATTTGTAGACAGAAACTTTTTTGTGCAACGAAATTCGATGTACTGTCGGTACGAACCGGTATACCATTGGTATTCTGATTTTCTAGACATAATCTTTTCTGTACACAAAATTCGGTGTACCGTCGGTACGAAATGGTGTACCGTCGATATTTCGAGTTTGTAGATAGAACCTTTTCTGTACACAAAATCTGGTTTACCGTTGGTATGAATCGGTGTATCGTCGGTATTCTGAATTTGAAGACATAACCTTTTCTGTCCACAGAATTCGGTGTACCGTTGGTATGAACCGATGTACCGTCGGTATTCCGTTGTTGTAGGGAAACATAATTTTGAAAAATATTTTATATAGGCTTTTGGTTTGTCATCCACCTTAAGTGTTTCACAGTTGTCCTAGAGCTTGTACAGACTCTAGGAACTTGGAACTTTGTCTATGAGCTTTGAGCATGCTGATAGCTTCTCTTTAGTCTTTCTTTATGCAGTCTGTAAGTCTTCCAAGAGCCTTTGTTGTAATGACTTTGTTTTCTTCGATCTTTTGTAGTAGCCTTTGAGAGACTTTAGCGGTGTATCTGATTCTGAAAAGGATAGAGAAACTAAAACACGAAGATGAAGTTAATATTATCAAAATAAATGTGCCAACAATTTTTATGTATTATTGGATTTGTAATAAAATAATTATTATGGATGAGAAATAGATATAATTTTGTTATATTGAGATTGACATTGAGACCTAGACAGCATACTACCGTCGATGCTGCGGCGTAGGCTGGATTTGGCTACGAACTCGTGTCCGAAAAGCGGGTGCGGATCGTGATAAGTTTTTTGGTGACCCATGCTGGTCAATTTTGGAAAAAGATTGCAAACTCGCGGTAGTACCTATATTAGTCATACTACTGCAAGCCTGCGATTAGGAAGTGTTATTCATAATTAGGATCGATTTGATTTTAGGAGAATGTCTAGAACTAGGTACACCATAGGGAAGCCCTTATTTAATTTGACCGTTGGATAGTTAAGGTTGCTACATAGGCCATATGCTTTAAGTAAAGATTTAATGAATTTTAAAACCTATTAGATGTTTGATACGATGATAGGATCAAAGGTGGGTAGACTATTTGCTTGGTAAATTAGGACTTCCTCGGATTCAATTCCTAATCTTGATCATTTGTGCAATTTTATTTTTTTTTCCTTTTCTTAACATCGTCATATCGTAAGGTCCGTATTGCTTATTTTTTTTTCATTATTAATTATTTTTCTAAGAGTCAATATTCAAGTAAGCATAGGTTATCGAATAATACTGAAACTATGTCCAGTTGTCCTATTTTGATCTTTGAATTGTTATGTCAATATTGGATAGAGTTGATAGAGCATTCGATACCGTATTCTTATTTGAGTCATGGAACCAAGGGTTTATTACAGCCAGATATACACTAGCGAGGCATAAATTCTCGGTAAAATAACTTTGGATATGCTTACAATTTTCGAATATTATAGAGACTACATCCTTTTTGGCATATGACTATTGATTTTCATGGTTTGCAATTTTATGCACCCTCACTTAAATTTGATTTAGTTCTTATCATTATTAGGTTTTCTAGTAATCTTTTAAACCTATTTTTGATTTCTTTCCACTAGATACATAATCATATCTAGATTTGATAATCGTGCCTAAATGATTTGGGTTAAACAGCGGATCGTGCTGAAACAATTTTGATTGATCATTCTTAAACGATTTTGATCGCATCTAGACTATCTTGATTATATTTCGATCAAGCTAATTCGCATCTTTTCCTAAATTTTGATTCTATAATCGTAATTATGATTCTATAATCGTGTTCGAATGATTTTGGTTAATAGATAATCGTGCCTAATCACTACAAGAAAAATACCCTTTTATAACAGTTGCAAAAATGTTATTGTAACGTTTTAGACAAAAGCGTTATCAAGTTTTAAAAATGTTACTTAGAGGGACTTTTGACCTATTATAACAATTTTTACATATAAATGTTATATATAGTATGTACATTTATAACAGTTACATACATGAACATTATAAAAAATTCCAAAAATTAAATACGATAAAAGTTGGAGCCCTTTTTGTGTCCCAAATCACGATTCTGGCCGTCCATTTTTTCTATTCCCCCCGAAAAATTTCTGAGCCTCAAACCCTTCTTTCCTTCTCCTCCTCTTCAAATTAATTCATTCTTTTTCTACTCCATACTACACCGCTACCCTCCTCTCGACCATGACCAAGTAACAGAAGAAGAACGAGCAGCAGTCCTCATCGACGACCGGAGCCATTTCTATTTCCTTTCCAGACCCAAAATTAGGGTTTCCTCTTCTCTTTTCCTCTCCTAAATTAGGGTTCCCAAAACCCTAGTAGGAGCTAGGTAATGTCTCTCACGATGTACAGGTAAGCAATTCTCTCTCTCTTGCTTAGTTGCATACATCCGTCAGTTTTTGATACTCGTCAATTTTTTATACTCCATCTCTTGCTTATTTGCATACATTTGGAGCTGGTCGCCTTCACGAAGGAAACCATCGATCAACAAAGCCCTACATTTCTGAGAGCTACTGCTTGTCGAGCTCCCATCTCCTCCATTGGCGACTGACATTCCTTATTAGCGGCTCCAATGACTCCACGTGTTCGTCTTAGGTTGCTGTTGGTCTAGTAATGACTTCTCAATTTTATTTTGGAACAAATCCCACGTGCATGTATATTTCAATATTCGATCCTTCATTTATTAAGTGTACACACATGATATGTTAGTTAAAGTGGTATGTGCGGAGTTGTTGGATGAGCAACGGGGTTGCATCGAATATCGCTTTGAGCAACGGTTGATTTTGATCACCCAAGCACGACAGTTCTGCTAACTGTTTTAGCAAACTTCTCCTAACTATTAACAGTTCTTACTTCTCCAATTTCTATAGCAGATCATTTTGCTTGCTTTTGTATAGCCATTCTGCTGCTGAAATTATTATAGCAGTAGCCACTGTTGAGATTTTAATCTCTCTAGCAAGATTTACTTACTGATTTGAAATGGATCAGTTGTTAGTCATCTTAGACTTGTAGGCAGATTTCAATAACATGTTACCACTGAGGGAGGGGTGGTCCAGTTGTACCACTGCTAAGGGAGGGGAGGGGTGGATATTGGTTCGAATCCCAGCATAGCAAATATACTTGGCTGATTGTTTTATCATATTTTGAAGTCCTTAATTGAATGTAAACAATCTAGCTCCTTCTTTTATTAAAAATGTGTTTGTCTTGTTTGAACTCAGGCATATGTTACATAGGTGATCTCTTTTTAACCATACATTAATTCTCTCCCAATTAAATCCGAACTCTCAGAAGAATGTGATGCTATATAATTGATGCTAGGTGAATATATTTGACTTTCAATTGGCAATGCTTGCGATCTGTCATAATTGATTATGTAGAATAATATGTGTATTTTTCTTTTGTTCGTCGAATGATGAGAACCACTGACCAACATCTACACACATATACCAAAAACAAAATGTAAGAGAGGGGATTATGCTGATATAGATTAACAACGAAATCAAGTGTGCTTCCAAGAAATAAAATTAGTTACAAGTCAACTCTAACCTTGTAAGGATTACTTTCGTATCTGTAATTCCACTTTCAAACTTCTTATATGAAATTTCACGTAATAAGATGCTTTGAAATAAGAAAATTAGATATCTATAGGTGGTTCGGCAGGATTGCATTTATTTTCCAAAACTCGTGTCATTCTTTCTTCAATTACTGACTGGAGTAGGTGCCATCAATCTGTAAATCACCATCAACTCATAGCCAATTTATTTTCTTAACTTAAACTGATTGCTTGTGTTGCGATAGAAGCTTATTTTTATAATGATTATCTACTTGGCAGAATTCACTATCAAATATTTTATGACAAATGTAGAATTTAAAGGAACATAGACCTCATTTGGTTCACTCTAATGTAATCGTAATGTAATAAAATGAAAAAAATTATTTTTTTTTCATTTGATTACATTGCGATTACGATTATATCACATTGTACCAAACGAGGCCATATAATAATAAAACAACTATTAGTTTATCTATAAAGGTTTATGACTCTATGCCACCATTTCTATAACATGAGTTTGCTGGTTATGGTGAAATATATGAGAACAATCATGATCGTCAGCCTAGTGACCTTTTAAAGATGTATTGCATTTTCATGTATGATTTTGTCAGGAATGCTGTGTTTCATGTGATGCACATTCTGGTGCTTGCCTAAAGTTATTATTTTAATGCAATATACTTGTCCATAGGCATCTTATTCTAGAATTTGAAGGGCCTGCATTCTGTAAGAATTGCTGCATGCAACACTGTTGTGCCATTAAAGATGGAAGAATACGAGGACAGGTACACAAAAGATGGAACAACAGACATCCGTGGGAATCATGCTGTCAAGAAGAACACTGGAAGATGGAAGGCTTGCCCTTACATTCTAGGTACAGTTGAAGTACTGTGAAACAAATGTATTACTAAGACACTAATCTTTATTCATATAGCTAAGCTTCTTATCCTTGACGGCCAATGAATGCTGTGAAAGCTTGGCATACTACGAGATGAGTACCAATATGGTAAATTATATGAAGTTTCTCTACCACGGGAATGCTCAAGCTGCCAACAATGTCACTAACTGGTCAGGAACATGCTATATTATGTCACTCCTAGGAGCTTTTGTAGCAGATGCTTCCTTTGGAAGATATTAGACTATTTCTAGTTTCATGATCATCTATATTTTTGTAAGACTCTGATAAAAGACTACTATATTTTACTTTCATATTTGACCTACATAAATTTACCATTTCAACACTTCTTAACAGGGTTTGACTCTACTAACCATGACGGCTTCTGTTAAGGGGTTAAAGCCTTTATGCCATAACAATGTCTGTGATCCAACTTCAGGACAAACTGCAGTGGTTTTTGTATCCATTTATCTAATTACACTCGGGACAGGAGGAATCAAGCGTTGTGTCTCTTCGTTTCGGGCAGACCAATTCGATGAATCCGATGAATCTGAGAGGAAGAGCAAGAGCTCCTTCTTCAATTGGTTTTACTTTTCAATTAACATAGGAGCCCTTATTGCTTCCTATGTTCTGGTATGGATACAGACTAATGTGGGATGGGGTTGGGGCTTTGGAATACCTGTCGTAGTAATGGCTATTGCAGTTGTGAGCTTCTTCTTGGGCACTCCATTATATAGGCATCAAAAACTCAGAGGCTGCCCCCTTACATGGATTGCTCAAGTCGCCGTTGCATCATGTAGGAAAATAGGAGAGAAGGTTCCTGCTGGTGAATCGCTCTTGTATGAGGTCACAGATAAAGAGTCTGCAATACAAGGTAGCTGTAAGCTCGAGCACACAGAGGAGTTAAAGTACGTGTACCGAATAGTTCTTCCTTTGTTACATACAAGTATTTCTAATTTGTATAAAAATATTACTACTTCTGTATAGACAGATGATAAATAATATAGTGCATATCCAAGTTTCCAACTTCATGTGCACATCCACATGGTCCACGCATAGACTATAGATTTTAATTTTAGGATAAAGGGTGGTTTGCAATATCGATTAAAATAACTTTCCTTAAAAAAATGAGTTCTATGTGAAGCAATAATAATGAAGTTTCCAATTAGGAGATACATCCCTGTCACTCTAAACATATTACCCTATAGAGGAAGTGAATAACCATCCTCAGCTCAATACTTTCTTTTGTTATCCTTTTTTTGGTCAAATCATGTGTCTATCGGACATTTTTTCACTTCCTGTTATTATTGAATATTGTATTAACTATTTTCTTTTGATGTTAAAAATTATTGGGAGTGACTTGTTGCGTCTTAAGATTAAGGCAGGCGATCAGAGCAATTTCTGTTGGTGTAAAATGTTTCTGCTGCAGTACAAATGTTTTTTTACTTATGAATATATTCTCATTGTAATAGAGATGTTTTTGAGTCTTCATAACCTTAGTAGGGTGCTTGTAGAATATTTCTTTGTTACATAAAAGTCGTGATCCTACAGTTGCTTATGTAGTTATTCAGTATGAACAAAATTTCCATTAGGTGCAACCAGCAAATGCTCCATCCAAATGCTTTGTATATTTGTTTGATATGTCAATTAGATGCTTATTCTGCATTTTATTGGTTGGATAACTATTGTGGTTGGAATTGTATTTGTCATTCTTTTGTGGTATTATATACATCATTGTGTTAACATATGCAATGTGCTAGGTAGCTGGTGTTGTAATTAGCTGTTACCAACTTAAAGTGATACAACTCTTGTCCTTTCAGGTATGGAATTAATAGGAGATCATGTTGGTGTATATTTAGAGAATTGCAATGATACTATAGAAGATGTTGGAGTTTTTTTTTCCTTTCTTTGAGTTGTAGAGAGCTTTCTCTCAAACAAACCATATAAGTTTAGTTTAGTCTCACATTGGCTAGAAAAACTCATAGGTATCTCTAGGGGTGAGCAACGGTTCGGTTCGGTTCAAACCGAACCGTATATATAAAAACCGAAATAACCGTAAACCGTACTTCTCAAACCGAAAACTGAACCGTTTTTATAAAAACCGAACAAAACCGAACCGAATTAATTTGGTTCGGTTTTCGTCGGTTCGGTTTTCGGTCGGTTCGGTTTCATTGGCCAATGTGCCGGACCTTCAATTTTTTAGCAAAATATGCCTATTTAAATAATAATTTATTTTAAAAATATGGTATTATTGTATTAATGAATTATATATTACATAGTGTGAAAGATATCAGTATATATATAGATTTGAGGGTAGAGAGAGAGTGCTCAAAAAAGTACCGACAGAGAATAAGAGGAGAGTGCCCTCGGCTAAGGGTTACAAAACATTAGTTTATGTAGATTGAGGATAGTTTGATAAATTATTAAATCTAAATCGGTTTTCGGTTCGGTTCGGTTATCCGGATCAAGAACCGAAAACCGAGCCGTTATTTTAAAATTTTAAATTTTTAAACCGAAAACCGAACCGATAATCGAAAAGCCGAACCGTTTGTCATATTTCGGTTCGGTTCGGTTTTCGGTTTTCAACCGTTATATGCTCACCCCTAGGTATCTCAATATAACTCCTCTTGAGGAATGGAGAGATTCACATGGGGTGGTGACCCTAAGGAGGGGACCATGTGGGTGATTTTACATGGAGGTAAGGATAAGACACCTATTAAAACATTCATGCTTTTTGGCCAAGCTCAATTTAATTCCATATGGGCTAAGCCCTGTAGGGACATAGCGACTCGAACTCAAACTCGGACTCGGACTCGGGCTCAGGGGCTCATGAGGCGTAATGTGGCTTTATGTTGGCGCACCAGGTGCAGGTGGTGCAGGTGTGCGCATGTTGTGCAAGTGCGCGCGGGCGCGTGTTGCGCAGCTAGGCGCAGATTGTGCAAATGCGTGCGGGTGCGTGTGGCGCAGGTGGCGCAGATTGCACAAGTGTGTACGGGCACAACTGGCGCATGTGTGCACTGTGCGCACCTTGCACACGCGCTCTCATGCACTTGAGCGATGATTGCTAGACGCACGCAATCATGTGTGTAGTAGCGTAACATGGTGCTCACGCAAGTTGGCGCTCAGTGGTGCACAGGTTGTAACTGAACCATTTCGTAATGTGCGATAACGAATCCGATAATTTTTGATCTGACATTCAAACGTCGCACACATTTCAGATCTGGACAGTTACAGAGAGAGCTTATATATAGTCTCTCTTCTCTCTCAGAGTAAGTACGTTTTGACAAAATTTTCCACAGAGAGGGGAGAGCTTCTGCGTAGGCGCAACTTGTGAGTTCTTAGTTTTTCGAGGAGTCCGTCCGTGTAAGCCCCCTGAATTTTCGGGATTTATTTTTAAATTTTCTAAATGAATTATTTTCGATAATTTATTTTGATTTAATTAATTTTGATCATCAAATGTTCTTTACCGTGACTTTGATTTCTAGAGCATCAGGGATGCCAGTCTCTGAAAATTTTCTTCTTGAAGTTTGTAGTAGACGACGTTATCTTCATGTGGATACATCGTGTCCCACTCAAACTTGTTCCCTTGTGTTCCATTTGCTTCGTGCAACTTTTGGGTCAAATTAGACCAATTTATCGTCTGTCATAATTCGTGATTTAACTTCCAGCTTAATTTTCGGGCCCGACATCGGTCCAATCCAGTCGACCTAATATATGGCCCTGGCCCGTTTTGAGCCTGCTATGCACGTGCCACTTGCGTGCCACCAAATTGACATCCCTTGCGCTCCCATTTCATCCATAATTTTAATTGGTTTAAATTGTTATTTTAATTAAATCTTGGCCCCAAGCTTATCCAAACTTGGCCCAACACCCAATCTAATTTGGTGTATGCCCTATCATAACTGTCCATACACACCACTATTGTATTTGTCCTCTTCCCTACTCAAAATATTTATTTGTCTCTCCATGTATATATATACACATATATATAAATATAATATATATGCATATATATTTTAAATCTCCCTCTCTCTCTCACTCACACCACACAAACACCCCCTCTTCCCATGTCAGCACACACTCCCTCTCTGTAACCGACCTCTATCTCTCTCTAAATATCTTTATCTCTCTCTCTCTCTAAATATCTCTCACTCTCCTTATATATTTATATACACACGCACATATAACCCTCACCCACTCTCTCACCATCACTCCCATCACATCTCTCCCTCTCTTCCCTACATGGCCACAGCAGCCCCTTCATTTTTGGCCAACTCATAAATCCCCCCATAGCCGGAGCTCCTCCTTCCTCCCCATGGCCGACTACCACTTCGCCACAATCCTCCTCCTACTCTCCATCTTCACCACCACACACCATCACCACCATTAAATCACCACCACAACCATTTTCATCACCACCCTTGCCCGACCGGCCATGCCCACCACCATACACCACCCCCGCCGTAGCCGGGCACCACCGCCCCTACCGGGTACCGCCGTGCCAGGCCAGCGCACGCTACAGTAGCATACGCGAGAACAGCAGTAGCCGTGCCCCTGGCCACGCGGTGCAGGCGCCGTCGCCAGCGCCACGGCCGTCGTGGCCGGCCACCCCCAGGCCGGGTGACCTCCGTGCACCTTCCCGTGGCGGCCACCGTCCTCTGGGACGCGCCGCCTAGGCGTTTCGTGCCTTTGGCACGGGTTTCCGTCGGCGAGAGCTCAGAATGGATCCGGAAATGGCGTTCCGTCGCAGCGACTTCGTGCACATTTTTTGGGTAATCCAACCATTGGATCGGCAATTTCTTTACTCCGACTCAATCTCGTTATGTTCATATTCAATCCCCTCAATTTTTGTCAGTTAATTTTATCGTTTGGTACTTCAAAATCGGCCACCAAGTTGACCATTTAAATTGTGTTATTTTTTAACAGTTTTGCGGAGCCAACTTCGTCGGTTTGTATCTCCTCCATCGTAGCTCTGTCTGGAGTGCCATAAGTTCCTAAGCGCAGCTGGTATAACCCTCTTCCTACCCCTTAAGTTTCGTTTTATTGTGAGCATGTTTGATTGGTTGACATCGACGCCAAAGTTGGCCGTCCGAATTCGTAATTTCCAAGTTGTTAAATTCCATTTTTGAACCCGGGACTCCGGATTCAATTTCTGACACCACCAGTAGACTCGTGGCGTCGTTCTGGCACATTTTTTATGCAAAGTTTGCTTAATTTGGAGGACGTGGGCCCTGGCACGTATTTCGGTACAAACGGGCCCCACTGTCCGGGTCAACGGATCTTTTTGACGTCTGCGCATCGAAATCCAATTCTGGATATGTCGTTGAGTTTGTATCGTTATTCTGGACTCGTTGATATATAATTTGCTAGGTTTTAGTGGACATTGGCTCCGGCATGTATTTCGGTGCAAGTCGGATACCAATATCCGGGTCAACGGGTCATTTTGAGATCGGCTCATTGGAATCCATTTCTGGATATATCTTTGGGTTTGTATCGTCATTCTGGACTCATTGATATTTAATTTGCTGAGTTTTGAGGACATTGGCTCTGACACACTTTTTCGTGCAAATCGGATTCCAATATCCGGGTCAACGGACCAATCTGAGATCGGGTCATCGAAATCCAGTTTCGGATATACCGTTGAGTTCGTATTGTCATTCTGGATTCATGGACATATAATTTGTTAGGTTTAGTGTACTTTTATTCTGGTACATTTTTCGGTACAAAGTAGGTTCGACACGAACACCATTTTGACCCGAAATTATCTTTTTGTTCCTATGTCCAAATTGGACTTATGGATAGGCTATCCTAGCTAATTTGACCATTCTGGACACGTTGGTGATGGTTGTTTCACCATCCGACAACATCTGTAGGTTTTTACCCTATTATTACAATCTTTTTTCTTTTGTTGTATTTTGAGATCCATCGATTCCAGTGATTTTACCATCACTGAAATTGATATATTGACCCTATAGATGTTTATAGAGACTACCTTTGACCATGGTTGATTGATTTGACTGAACGTCGAAGTAGAGTCAACATTTGACCTAGTTTAACCTATAGTTGACCAGAGTTGACTAGAGTTGACCAGTTGACCAAAAGTCAACTGTAAGTCAACCTTTGACCCAGTTTGACCTAGTGTGACTCAGTGTGACCTAGTTTGACTTAGTTGACTTAGTCTGACCTAGATTACGTAGCTTATACTATAGAATCAAGCCTAACACTGTTGAACCCTAATTAGCTTATATATATCTTATTAGGTCCGTGGCATCACTCTGAGCATCGACCCCATTTGACAGCTCAGGACCGCAGGCGAGTACATTCTCTGATAGTAGTTCCCTGTCTTGATATTTTCTGTATCCGATTCAGTTATAGTATTTTACTTGATTCTCGTCACAATGGTACACGGACTAGTATATACCGGATTCCTGTCATGAGATGTTATTCTTGGATTTTCTTAGGATACTGGTACTTGCTCGATCTTGTTCTTATACTTGTATTGACACCGATTCATGATAAGGAGTAGCTACCTTCTTAGGGAATCTCATGCCATGACGTGTTATGTCCGGATCCGTATATTATTCGAGGAATGGTGAATTTTATAGATAGTGTGATCAATGTCCATCTTGAGTTACTACTTGTATCATAGCTATACCCTCACCTCACGATGGGTATAGCCTGACCTGTGCTACTACTTGCTCCATAGCTTGCCATCCCGACCGGGCCGAGTCCAGGTACTTGTAGCCGGTCGGCTGGAAGCCTGATCTTGACCCTTACCGATCATATTATGCTATAACATTCGAGGAACATTTTATATTTATTGCATCAGTTACATATTACAGTTCAGCTTACTTTTCCTTTATGATTCACCTTGACATAATTTTTAGTTTATATATCCTGTTTCACTTACAGTCTTGATATATCATCTTGTATTCCATTATGATTGTCTCTTACAGCATTTGTCAATACTATGAAATTGTTGTTAGTCTATATACTCGTTCCTATCCTGACTGGATACGTTAACAATATTTTAGGAGTTGTTATGCCATTATTGGACTTCATGATGTTGCTAGCTGAGGTGGATCTCACTATTCTTCTATGTGAGTTGCCTAGTAGTTATCCTTAGTTTGTCTTATTTTTTCTTCTTTATTTTCCTGTCTTATGATTCCTTCTAGTAGTTTCTAATTGTCCTTGTGCCTTAGTTATCTTTCCTGTCTTATCCTATTTAAATGTTGGGTTGTGATTGAGTACATTTGTAGTTCATGGACCTTCTAGATGTAGTGTATATTTATTGGGTACTAGACAGCGTTCTACCGTCGATACTGTGCCGTAGGCTGGGCGTAGCCTACATATTCGTATCCGTATTTCCGAGTGCGGGTCGTGACATGTTTTTAGTGGTGGCCCATGCAAGTCAGTCTTTGCAATTAATACAAAGTTATGGTGGTACTTTAGCTTATCTGTACTACTACGAGCCTGCCCTAGGATTAAAGTTGAGTCATGGAATATTTTAGGAATTTGGTACTCAGTCACATATTAGGAAACTCTTGGTAGATTCCAAGGATGACCCCTGGGAATCTTATTTCGAACTTTTTGAAACTTTTCCCATTTATTTCTGTCCGTCCTGATTTCTGAAACATCTGTCCGTTATCAACTTTATTTTTTCTTGGAATGAGTTTGTGGACCCCCGAGAGAAGGTATAAGTTGAACTTATCTATCTTCTAGGTTGAGACGAGAATATGATTTGCCAGTCTCATATCAGGTTGAGATTGTTTTAGATTATCCAATGATTTTCTTTTATCTTGACCTAGATAGTACCTTTGGACATCTCCTGAGAATTTTTTTCTAAATTCTATCTCGAAATCTATTTCTGCTAGTTTCCATTTACTTATCTTTTATTCATTGTTGAATTTCAAATCTTGATGTTCGTTCGTTGTTGAATTCGATTTTGATTCTGTTTGAAGATAAGTTTCTCAGGATTGAGTTAAGATATTCGGATAAACATATTTGATGAGGACAGTAAGAACGATAAATATCTACTTTATTTATGGAATTTAGAATTTATCGCAGTCATATTAGCTAGCCTGATAAGGACATGGAGCCTGATTTTGGATATACTATCCTAGTTATGGCATTTAGATTCTCTTGCAGCCATACCGGTTGGCGTGGTAAGGAATCTAGATGACATGATTATAGGGTGTATACCTTACTTATGGACCCTATCGTTTATTGCAGCTATGTCTACTGACTTGGTGCAAATTCTGGCAACATGATTTTGGATAGACGTGTATGGTTATCAGGTCATATCTTAAGTTGATTCACTTCTTTTACCAATTGAGCAAGATAATTCCTACCATTATTTCTTGTTTATCATTATTTTCTCTACCATCGCATGATTTTCTCATCTTATCGTCATTTCCTTTGCCTTGTTTAGCTATGTCTTGATTACACCAATCAACTATCTCGTATATACTTCTGTCATATATACTTTGAAATCTTTTTGAGCTCTTGTATCTTTTTATCTTGGAAAAAGTCGAGGAAGTATCGTAATCATCTGTTTCGGAGTAGACATTGGATCTTGGTAGTAGTCGAAGCAGAGCGAGATGATTACCCCGACTTCTTTCTACAATTCTACATTTGGTTTTTCTTCCATAATAGAAGAAATTCAATTCCATATCCTTGAACTGTTTCTTAAAATTCAATATCGTAAGATTTGATCTTCTTTGATTTTTACCAGTCGATTTGGTCATCTTGTTATTCGTGCCAAAGAGTCTTGGTTGCTGACTAGACTCTAGATGACTTCAAATTCCTTTGTGACTTGGATTTTTATCCTTGGATGCTCGTGCCCAGCCTTCGTTGATCTTATTCTCCATCTTGCCCAAATTCTGATTTACTCGAAAGTTGATCAACTTAGATCGTGTTGAGACAAATTTCTTTATCGTGGTTGGATTTCAATGCTATTAACCCTCGTGCATTGACTTTCGATTTTGATCATGTTTGGATTTTAGACACTCGTGTCTAAACACTTTTCGACCTTGATTTCATTTCCTGATTACATATAAATTCCTTGTGATTAGTCGTGCCTAGATGACTTGGCATGACTAAGACAACTTGGGATTTCCTTGACCGTAATTTTAACGATCATAACTATATATTTTAACTTGCCTCAGACTCGTGCCTAAAATTTTTGACTTTCAATCACGACTAACTAGTGTGACTATGAAATTAGTCGTGTTATAATTGAACATATTTGAATTCCTACCATGCCTAATTAATTTGAGTTTCTTTCTAAATCGTGCTTATAGGACTTTGATTTCAAAATCATGAATTTATCGTCTTTCACAACCGAACTTGGATCTCGATCGTGCTTATGCGACCTGTAATCTGATTATTCCTAACAATGCCCAATCACGTCATTTTTATCTTGATCGTGCCTATGTATAACCCTAAATCTAATTTTATCGAGCTGAAATCCTGTTAATCAAATTTTCGACTTGATTGTAATCGGACGAAGCTCAAGTTTTAATTTCGTTGTCATACCTCTATCGTGCCAAGTAAACTTAGACTATTTTCAATTTTAATCATGTTCGAACTTGGATCGTATTTTATGATTTTATTAATCATACTCCTTAATCTTTGATCGGGCCTATAAGACCTTGATTTTGATTTTGTTGTGTCTGAAATTTTATCTCAACCTTGCCAAACCTTATTTTGGCCTTGGTTAGCTTTTCATCATGATCTAGCCTGTGCGACTTTCAGGTTAATTTTCTATCAACCTAAGTCCTACAGATCATCCCGTACTTGAACTTCATTTGTATCTTCGATTCTCCAAACTGTCTCTAAAATCTTGCCCCAATGACTTGATTTATTTCTGAAATCATAAACATATGATTTTGTTCGTATCATGATTCAATCGTGCCAAAATTTCTTATCGTGCCTGAACAATTTTGAATTGATTATCTTGATCGTGTAAAACTCGTCATTCTTGGATCGTGCCTAAAGTATTGCTTAAATCTTCTATCATGTTTTAACCCCACAACCAACCTTTAATTTCGATGACGAAATTTTTATAAGGTGGGTAGGATGTAAGCCCCCTGAATTTTTGAGATTTATTTTCGAATTTTCTAAATGAATTATTTTCGATAATTTATTTTGATTTAATTAATTTTGATCATTAAATGCTCTTTACCGTGACATTGATTTCTAGATCATCAGGGATGCCAGTCTCTGGAAACTTTTTTCTTGAAGTTTGTAGTAGACGAAATTATCTTCATGTGGATACATCGTGTCCCACTCAAACTTGTTCCCTTGTGCTCTATTTGCTTCGCACAACTTTTGGGTCAAATTAGACCAATTTATCGTTTGTCAGAATTCGTGATTTAACTTCCAACTTAATTTTCGGGCCCGACATCGGTCCAATCCAGTCGCCCTAATATATGGCCCTGGCCCGTTTTGAGCCTACTATGCACGTACCACTTGCGTGCCACCAAATTGACCTCCCTTGTGCTCCCATTTCATCCATGATTTTAATTGGTTTAAATTGTTATTTTAATTAAACCTTGGCCCCAAGCTTGTCCAAACTTGGCCCAACACCCAATCTAATTTGGTGTATGCCCTATCATGACTGTCCATACACACCATTATTGTATTTGTCTTCTTTCCTACTCAAAATATCTATTTCTCTCTCCATGTATATATACACATATATATACATATACATATATATTTT
Source organism: Iris pallida (assembly GCA_029216955.1). Lineage (NCBI taxonomy): Eukaryota > Viridiplantae > Streptophyta > Magnoliopsida > Asparagales > Iridaceae > Iris > Iris pallida. Next base: position 31,841 of record JANAVB010022170.1, read on the forward strand.
AAATCTCCCTCTCTCTCTCTTTCACCACACAAACACCCCCTCTCCCAATGTCAGCACACACACACCCCCTCTCTCTAACCGACCTCTATCTCTCTCTAAATATCTCTATCTCTCTCTAAATATCTCTCACTCTCTTTATATATTTATATACACACACACATATAACCCTCATCCACTCTCTCACCATCACCCCCATCACATCTCCCCCTCTCTCCCCTACCTGGCCACAGCATCCCCTTCATTTTTGGCTGACTCACAAATCCCCCATGGCCGGAGCTCCTCCTTCCTTCCTATGGCCGACCACCACTTCGCCACACTCCTCCTCCTACTCTCCATCTTCACCACCACACACCATCACCACCATTAAATCACCACCACAACCATTTTCATCACCACCCTTGCCCGATCGGACGTGTCCACCACGAAACGCCACCTTCGCCGTCGTTGAGCACCATCGCCCTCGTCGGGCACTGCCACGCCAGGCCAGTACGCGCCACAGCAGCATAAGCGAGCACAACAACAGCAGCCGCGTCCCTAGACAAGCGGTGCAGGCGCCGCCGCCGGCGCCACGTCCACCGTGGCCGGCCACCCCCTGGCCTGACAACCTTCGCGCACCTTTCCGTGGAAGCCACCGTCCTCCGGGATGCGCCGCCTAGGCATTTCGTGCGTTTGGCACGGGCTTCCGTCGGCGCGATCTCAGAATGGATCCGAAAATAGAATTCCATCGCAGCAACTTCGTGCATGTTTTTCAAGAAATTCGACCGTTGGATCGGCGATTTCTTTGCTCCATCTCAATCTCGGTATATCCATCTTTACTGCCCTCAATTTTCGTCCGTTGATTTTATCGTTAGATACATCAAAACCGGCCACCAAGTTGACCGTTTAAATTGTATTATTTTTGGACAATTTTGCGGAGCCAACTTCATCGGTTTGTATCTTCTCCATCGCAGCTCCGTCTAGCGTGTCACTGGTTCCTATGCGCAGCTTGTATAACCCTCTTCCTACCCCTTAAGTTTTGTTTCATTGTGAGCACGTTTGATTGGTTGAATTCGACGCCAAAGTTGGCCGTCCAAATTTATAATTTCAAAGTTATTAAATTCCATTTTTGAACCCGAGACTCCGGATTCAATTTTTGACACCACCAAAAGACTTGTGGCGTCGTTCTGGCACGTTTTCATATAAAGTTTGCTTAATTTGGAGGACGTGGACCCTGGCACGTATTTCGGTGCAAAGTGGACCCCACAATCCGGGTCAACATAACTTTTTGACGCCGGCTCATCGAAATCCAATTCTGGATATATTGTTGAGTTCATATCATCATTCTGGACTCGTTGACATATAATTTGCTAGGTTTTAGTAGACATTGGCTCCGGCACGTATTTCGGTGCAAGTCGGATACCAATATCCGGGTCAACGGGCCATTTTGAGATCGGCTAATCGAAATCCAATTCTGGATATACTGTTGGTTTCGTATCGTCATTTTGGACTCATTAAAATATAAGTTAGTGATTTTTGAGGACATTGGCTCCGACACGCTTTTTCGTACAAATCGAATTCCAATGTCCGGGTCAACGGACCAATCTGAGATCGGGTCATCGGAATCCAATTTCGGATATACCGTTGAGTTCGTATCGTCATTCTGGATTCGTGGACATATAATTTGTTTAGTTTAGTGCACTTTTATTCTGACATATTTTTCGGTACAAAGTGGGTCCGACACGGACACCATTTTGATCTGAAATTACCTTTTTGCCCTTGTGTCCAAATTGGACTTATGGATAGGCTATCCTAGCTAATTTAATCATTCTGGACACGTTGGTGATGGTTGTTTCACCATCCGACAACATCTATAGATTTTTACCCTATTATTATAATCTTTCTCCTTTTGTTGTATTTTGATCCATCGATTCCAGTGATTTCACCATCACTGAAATTGATATTTTGACCCAGTAGATGTTTATAGAGACTAGCTTTGACCCTGTTTGACCATGGTTTACTGCTTTGACTGAACGTCGAAGTAGAGTCAACATTTGACCTAGTTTAACCTATAGTTGACCAGAGTTGACTAGAGTTGACCAGTTGACCAAAAGTTAACTGTAAGTCCACCTTTGACCCAGTTTGACCTAGTGTGACTCAGTGTGACCTAGTTTGACTTAGTTGACTGAGTCTGACCTAGATTACGTAGCTTATACTATAGAATCAAGCCTAACACTGTTGAACCCTAATTAGCTTATATATATCTTATCTTTAGGTCCGTGGCATCACTCTGAGCATCGACCCCATTTGACAGCTTAGGACCGCAGGCGAGTACATTCTCTGATAGTAGTTCCTTGTCTTGCTATTTTTTATATCCGATTCAGTTATAGTATTTTACTTGATTCTCGTCACGATGGTACACGGACTAGTATATACCGGATTCCTGTCATGAGACGTCATTCTTAGATTTTCTTGGGATACTGGTACTTGCTCGATCTTGTTCTTGTACTTGTATTGACACCGATTCCTGAGAAGGAGTAGCTACCTTCTTAGGGAATCTCGTGCCATGACGTGTTATGTCCGGATCCGTATACTATTCGAGGAATGGGGAATTTTATAGATAGTGTGATCAATGTCCATCTTGAGTTACTACTTGTATCATAGCTATACCCTCACCTCAAGATGGGTATAGCCTGACCTGTGCTACTACTTGCTCCATAGCTTGCCATCCCGGCCGGGCCGAGTCCACGTACTTGTAGCCGGTCGGCTGGAAGCCTGATCTTGATCCTTACCGATCACATTATGCTATAATATTTGAGGCACATGTTACATTTATTACATCAGTTACATATTACAGTTCGGCTTACTTTCCCTGCATGATTCACCTTGACATTATTTCCAGTTTAGATATCTTGTTTCACTTACAGTCTCGATATATCATCTTGTATTCCATTATGATTGTCTCTTACAGTATTTGTCAATAATATGAAACTGTTGTTAGTCTATGTAACACCCAGTTTTCCAGATGAGGGTAATTTTGAAATTTTGTAATTCTAATTATTATTTATTGATTATTATTTTATATTATGATTTTTGACGATTTTTAATCATTTTTAAACTATTTAAAATTATGACTTGTGATTTTGACATTTTACTATTGTTTGGTTTTAATTTCGAGAAATTTGTCACCCCCAGTTTTCAGGAACAGGGGCATTTTTGCTATTTTATATTTTTGAAATATTTTTGGAATTTATTTTATTATTTATGATATTGTTTTGGGATTATTTGAGTCGGGTTCGAATTTCAGCTCAATCCGACTTGAAACGGGGACCCGGGGGTAGTGTTGACTTTAGTGGACCCACACATTAGTTAGCCATGGCCCACATGATAGAAATATTTTATTTAGAGGTTAGACTAATTATTATGGATAAGGTTAGTGTGATTAGAGACTTTAGAACGACTAATTTAGCCCCAACCAATTAGCCCTTTCCTAATACTAATAGAATAGGTTAGTGGGGGCATTTTGGACCTTACCATAATAGGACAAATAGCCCCATATGGCCAGCCACTTTGGGAGAGGATAGGCTCAAGTTCATTTCATTATTCTCATCCGCACTCTCTCTCTCTCTTGTTCTTCCCCAAATTTCTAGAGAGCAATCCCTAGCAATTTCTCCACCAAATCCTTCCATTTCGCCACCAAATATTCTTCTTTCCTTCTCCATTCTACCCAAGGAGGAAGCTACCCAAGTTTGGGAGGATTCGGAGCTCGTTCGTGTCCATTTGGAATCTCTACGTGTCGGTGTCGCTCCGGGAAGGCTTTTCTTCGATTCGATCTACCGGGAGGTATAAATCCCTTCTCTTTTTCATTTTCTCATGCATATAGATCTATTTTGAACCCATAGGAATGACCCCCATGGTTGTATCTCCATTTTGTGTCCATTTGGAGGTCATAGGAGTGTCCTTTGTGTTGTGATTGTGTCCTAGTGGAAAAAAAAAACCCTATTTTGGACACTTGTGTGCATATATATATATATATATATATATATTTATTTATTTGTGTGTGTAGTTAGATGGTTAGAGAGTGGATTGATCTTATTTAGGACGGTTAGAATGAGTTTCATTCGGATACCTATGTTTGTATCCAAGTATCTTGGCCTATATGTGTTCTTTTGTCAAATCCGTCATAATTTTTATCCACGTTTTTATTAACCAAAGCAACTTAGAAATGTCATAACTTTTAGCTTAGAACTCCGATTTATCTTCCGTTTTTTTAAAAGAACCGTATCGAAGTTATATTTCCAAATATATATTTTAATAAGCCAAATTCTTTCTGTAACTTTTTGTAGAATTATTTGAGTGTCAGCTGTACGAAAGACAAACGTGTTTCGGTATTTTCGCGATTCCGGGAGCTTCCGGACACGAAAATACGATCCGTTTAAAGTTTCGGAAAGCTAACACGAAGAGCTACAACATACTTTAATCCTAGAATTTAATGAATGTCCAATTGGTACAGTATTGGTTTTAAATAGAAGAGTGACTATACGATATATACATTTTGTGTAACCTATGAGCCTATGTAGTATGGATATTAAATGAATATAGAGTACATGTAATGCATGATATGTTAGATGAATAAAATGATATATATACGATATATATTCTCTTTATATTAATTTATATATATGGTTGAATGCAAGCATGTAGGAATGCTATTAATATAATGCATAAAAGCAATGCATGAATGAAAGAATGATATACAATGTATGCATGAAAGTATATAATGAATGCTAGATATGAATGCAAGATATATATGTAATGATAGATATGAATGCATAATGTATAAATATTGTAATGCAATATATAATGATAACATGTATGGTAATGTAGAGTATATGATGCAAGCATGAATGAATGGAGGAAATACATGTATATAGGTAATATAGAATGTAATATATGAAAGGAATGAATGATAATATACATGATATGTAGGTAATGCAAGGTATGAAATATATGATGTGTGTATGTTTGTATGTCTCTATGTTAATGTATGAAATGATATGAATATACAATGTATGCATATGTATAAAACATGTAGGTAATGCATAGATGCATGAATAAAATGAATGTTTGCAATATGTTTATATAAATACAAGTATCTAATATGCATAAATATAAGTATAATATAATACAAGTATACATGTATGTATCATGTAAATGTAATATAGATGATATGTATGTATGCATGTATACAAGTTAAGTATGTATGTATATATTTCTATAAACTGAGTTAACCTATAACCTTTCACACACATGCATTCATACACCCTTTGACATCATATATCCCATGTCACATACACCTACCTATCACTAAATTTTAGAATATTAACACATATCTTTTTACACACATGCCAAACACACACATACTCACTTACTCTTTTACCTCTCTTTCTCACTATATATATATATATATTTATATATATATATATATATATATATATATATATATATATATATATATATATAAATATATATATATATATGTATGTATGTGCCTATATATATAGCTTTCCTATATATATATCTATGTATATGAATATGTGAATGTGAATAATATATATACATTATATGACTAAGTTTGTGTGCCTTGTTAGCTTATGGTTTAGTTTTGTGCTTGGTTTAGCAAGTGACTTAGGCTATGAGTTAGTAGCTATCTTGGATACTTGATTTGTATATACTTAGTTTGTTTAGACCTAGAATAACTTGTTTGACCTAATTTAGACTTGTTAGACCTAGTTTGACCATAGTTGACCTAGGTTTGACTTTCAGGGTTGACCAAGAGTTGACTTTGGTCTAGATTGACCTAGAATCATGTAGAATGCATAGTAGAACTTCATATTGTCATTTTGGACTTGTTGTGACTTGTGCTGTTCTGATTAGGAGCCAGACACCTCTCATCGGACAGTATATTTACTTTGGACATTCAGACATCAGGCGAGTATATTCTCTGATAGTTCTCTCATTTATTTGTCAATTACTGTACTTCAGTTCTAGTTAGTTGTATGTGATTCTCTGTTACAACACGTATGGATATTCTGGATTCATGTATACGACACATATTTATTTTCTGACCTCTATTACTGACATCATCATTCCTGGCTTCTATTACTGGAATCACCTACTGGAATCATTTACTGGTATCATTATATTTTGGCTGGACTCATCTTGAATCATTGTGTCAGAATTCTGGATTCACTTGCTGGGAGGAGAAATACTAGAGTAAGACATATAGACATACCCCAATCTGGAATCTTCCAACTGGAATCTACTGGAATGATAGCCATCTCACACCCGGCCAGGTGTGTGATGTGCCGTATTACCTACAGTCGTTTACATGTCAAACTCGGTATTTTAAAACACACTGCTAGAGTATAGGCTGGACTCACCCTGGAATCTTTGATCACTGACTGGAATCATCTCATACCCGACTCATCTTGTACTAGAATCACCTGGTATCAGATTTATGTTGTCTGGATTTACGTTGGTCTTACACTTGTTTACATTTACTGTCTGGAATTATATCATGTTACCCTGGTTCAGCTAGTTCTATTTTTTTACAGTCTTCATTGCTATGATTCTTCTCTTGTTTAGTTATTTACTTTTCTTACACTTTATTTGTCTTTCTTACCATCACCTGAATATAAACTGCCATTTTCATCAATACAACTGTCTATAACTGCTTTATAGTTCTCTGTTATTTACTTGGGTTTTCTAGATGAGATGTGCTCGTTCCTGTCCTGACTGGACCTGTTGATAAATTTTACAAATAGCCTGGAGGTTGCCTGCTAGCCTAGAGGAGACACAGTAGAGGTTGTATAGTTAGTTATTTCAGTTGTATTGAGTTGTATTTATTCTATGGATTACTGTATTGAGCTTTGAGATATTTTCTAGGTTTGTGTATCTTAGACACTTAGACTTCTATCTGCTGTATCTCTTTTGGATTTCATGTTTTACCTATCTTTTATCTCGCTCTACCTTAGTTGTGATTGAGACTGTATCTGTTATGTCACCTCCATTCGGAGAGTATATACTGTACAGGTACCTTTATATTTGATGGAACTGGGTATTTCTAGGACCCTTTCTTTGGTGTGCGTATTGATCGATAGAAAGTTAAACAGATCTAATACGTGTTCTAACCCTTCATAGGCGAAAACTAGGATTCACGAATTATACCTGCGACGGAAAGGAGACAAGTAATTCCTGGAAATCTCAAGCGGACGACCCCAAGATCTTCTGCACGTATTCCTTCCTTGAGTTGGACGTCGTGTGGGCGACGATCTCCCAACCTTTTCTTCTCCTTGGCAGCCCTCTCTTTCTCTCCTTACGTGAATCACGAATTTAGAGAAAGTTTCTGATTTTTGATCGGTAATATGGCGGCTAAAGAATAAAAGTAATATATAGGCTACGGCAGGGACCATGAGGAGAAATTAGGGTTAGGCCTCCTAACGGATTTGGATATCCCGTGTTCAGCCCGAACACACAATCCAGGCCCATTAACAATAGTTCGGTCCACTAATGAGCTATTGTTGCACTACCTCCCTAATCCCAAATTATGTTTGTGGGCTCCTTTTATTATATGCTTGTTTGGCTCCCCATTTTAAGATATCGTATATCCGTCGATCAAATTAAGTTACTGACAACTATATTGATTCGACATCTTTTATCCTTAAGTAGTACCGCTCAACTTTATTTGTCATGTCGGATATAATCCACCTGCAGGGTTTACATGACAATCCTTATGAGCTCCTTAAGGGGACATCATCAACCCAAGGTATCGGAACATGGATTCCATTTATAATCAACAGCCCATCATACATACAATGTTATTACCCAATTCATAGAGGTTGTTGATCCATAATGAATCTCACTCTTTTATGAGTCAAAGTAATGCACCTGCATATACATGTCCGTTATTATATCCGGATTAAGAGCACAAGCATCCATAATAACAGAGGTGTTTATTCTCTTATGTAGTCAGTACAAAGAGAACAACCTCAAGTGGTCCTATTCAATACGCACAAAGTGTACTAGTGTAAACCTATAGTCAAGATAGACTAACACCAGATTACACTACAACCTTTCCAATAGATTGTCCAAGTCCATCTAGGTTGTGAACTATTTATATACTCCATAGGAAACTGATAATATGATCTTCTGTGTGACACCACACACCATATTATCTACAATATAGAATATCAGACATTTGTACTAACACTTGTAACAAATACAATATGCAAACATTTGCCCATATGATTCTCATTCAAAATTTAAAAAAATAAGGTTACTACAAAAGTGATGCTTTTAGTATATAACCCTAACAATATTGTTAGATGTTTGACCTAGGACAGCGTTCTCTACCGCCGACACTGCGGCGTAGGCTGGACGTACCCATGTCTCGTGCCCTTACTCTAGGGTACGGATCGTGACACGTTTTAGTGGTGGCCCATGCAGGTCGAGTTTATGTAGTGGTATTCGAACTAGAGTATCACTACAGCCTGCAGTAGGATTAGGATATTTTTGGAGGTACTCAATCACATTAGGAAAAACTCTTAATCCGATTCTTTTTGTCTAAAATTGTTGCTTATTGACTTTCCTTGAATATAAACTGTTCTCCTTTGAATTTTTGCTTCATTCTCAAAAATTGCTTCTTGTTTTGATCTGTCTTCATGATGGTTATGAAGACACGATCTCATCGCTTCGGTTCGGGGGATACTATCGAGAGGCTGGCCACCTCTCGTCCTGTTCATCAGGGCCTCGAGACCGCAGCTTCTGTTGTGCCGACTCAGGTTGGCGTTTCTGCTACATTGGAGGTGCACCTCCGTCTGTATAGAGACTTTTCCCTTTATTTTCGATTTTTCTCAGCAGCAGCGATTCATGCAGCATCAGCAGCAGAGATTTGTGCAGTATCAGCATCAGGCTGGAGGAAACCAGCAGGGCGAGCTATCGTCAAGACAGTCGAGGATGCACAGACCGTTGGAGATCTTGCTGCAAGTTCCGTTCTTCTCAATTCCATTCACACAATTGTCTTTTATAATTACCTTGAAATTCGATTCCATCTGTTCCTTGTTGATTGATTAATTTTGTCATGTTACTCTTTTGTTGTGTTATTTTTCTTCTGAGAAAATCATATGGGCTAGGTCGCCTAAATCATGGGATCTAGAATCCTCGATAGTCGTGTTAGTTGACATAGTGAGGACATATAGTCAGATTTTTAATGTATTCTCGGGTATAGGAATTTAAGGTTTTTGCCGTCGCATGCGGCAGTACGAAAATTTTAAATACCATGAACCTAGAGGTACGTATCTTAGTCAAGGACTCTGTGATTATCGTAGCCTTGCTCACTAGCATGATGAAGACTCTGGACAATATGATTTTGGACAGACGTATATGATTAACAGATTGTATCTTGAGAAGGTTTAAACATCATACCCTTTTGATTGTTATAAATGACTTAGGAGTAGGGATATTTAGTTTTGTAGAGCTTATTCATAGGTAGTTCCTTCATAGTATAATGGTATGATGACTTGTAGAGTGTCTGTACCCTAGAGGTGATAGTTAGCATTGGTGTTAGAATAGTAACCCATTGCAGATAATTTTCCTGTTATCTATAATACCAACCAGTTACACATAGGATGTTAGTATGCCTTACAGCCTTGATGATTATTACTACTTTCCCTTACCTGTTCCAGTGAGGCACCCATGACCAGAGCCTGCCTTTGAGTATAGTTGTAGTTTCACCTAAGACCGAGAGGTCTATTTGCATAGATAGATTGCAGATGATATTGGCATATGGGATATAGGTTAGTTGGTATCTATAGGCCATTGTTGTATAGGGTTATAAATATGTTGTTTAGCCTATACTTGGTTCAGTTTTCCATTTTAGTTAAGTTTTCTTCGTGTTGAGTTCCTTTGTGTTGATCACCTTTATAGACAGTATGCAGACCCTTCACTAGATACCATGTCCCCTTGATTCAGACCATTCATCCTTAGCCTTGTTCTAAGCATTGTTTCAGACCCTTATAAGTTTAGTCTTTTTTAACCCTTGGTTGATCAGTCATGTATATATATATATATATATATATATATATATATATATATATATATATATATATATATATATATATATGATATACTTAGGATATATGTGATGGGTTGTTGTTCTTGAGCATATATATATATGTGGTATTTGGTATTCATGTGCTTAGCTTGTAGGTATTTAGTTATAGGTGATTTGATAGGATTGGGAAGTTAAGAGCTAGTCTATTATAGAGTTTCTCTTTTGCTAAATTCTAGTTGCCAACACCTAAATAGCTAGCATAGGTAAAACCCTAAGAAGTTGACCAGTTGATGGCCAAGTACTTGGATGTTGAGAAATTGACTAGTGATTGACCCTTGACTATGTTTGACATAGAAGGGGGTACGATCATCTTAATTTCGAGGATGAAATTTTTATAAGGTGGGTAGGATTGTAACACCCAGTTTTTCAGATGAGGGTAATTTTAAAATTTTGTAATTATAATTATTATTTATTGATTATTATTTTATATTATGATTTTTGGTGATTTTTAATCATTTTTAAACTATTTAAAATTATAACTTGTGATTTTGACATTTTACTATTGTTTGGTTTTAATTTCGAAAAATTTGTCACCCCTAATTTTCAGGAACAGGGGTATTTTTGTCATTTTGTATTTTTGAAATATTTTTGAAATTTATTTTATTATTTATAATATTGTTTTGGGATTATTTGAGTCGGGTTCGAATTTTAGCTCAATCCGACTTGAAACGGGGACCCGGGGGTAGTGTTGACTTTAGTGGACCCACACATTAGTTAGCCATGGCCCATATGATAGAAATATTTTAGCTAGAGGTTAGACTAATTATTATGGATAAGGTTAGTATGATTAGAGACTTTAGAATGACTAATCTAGCCCCAACCAATTAGCCCTTTCCTAATACTAATAGAATAGGTTAGTGGGGGCATTTTGGACCTTACCATAATAGGACAAATAGCTCCATATGGCCAGCCACTTTGGGAGAGGATAGGCTCAAGTTCATTTCATTATTCTCATCCACACTCTCTCTCTTGTTCTTCCCCAAATTTCTAGAGAGCAATCCGTAGCAATTTCTCCACCAAATCCTTCCATTTTGCCACCAAATCTTCTTCTTTCCTTCTTCATTCTAGCCAAGGAGGAAGCTACCCAAGTTTGGGAGGATTCGGAGCTCGTTCGTGTCCATTTGGAATCTCTACGTGTCGGTGTCGCTCCGGAAAGGCTTTTCTTCGATTCGATCTACCGGAAGGTATAAATCCCTTCTCCTTTTCATTTTCTCATGCATATAGATCTATTTTGAACCCATAGGAATGACCCCCATGGTTGTATCTCCATTTTGTGTCCATTTGGAGGTCATAGGAGTGTCCTTTGTGTTGTGATTGTGTCCTAGTGGAAAAAAACCCCTATTTTGGACACTTGTGTGCATATATATATATATATATATATATATATATATATATATATATATATATATATATATATATATATATATATATATATATATATATATTTGTGTGTGTGGTTAGATGGTTAGAGAGTGGATTGATCTTAGTTAGGATGGTTAGAATGAGTTTCATTTGGATACCAATGTTTGTATCCAAGTATCTTGGCCTATATGTGTTCTTTTGTCAAATCCGTCATAATTTTTATCCACGTTTTTATTAACCAAAGCAACTTAGAAATGTCATAACTTTTAGCTTAGAACTCCGATTTATCTCCCTTTTTTTAAAGGAACCGTATCGAAGTTAGCTTTCCAAATATATATTTTAATAAGCCAAATTCTTTCTGTAACTTTTTGTAGAATTATTTGAGTGTCAGCTGTACGAAAGACAAACGTGTTTCGGTATTTTCGCGATTCCGGGAGCTTCCGGACACGAAAATGCGATCCGTTTAAAGTTTCGGAAAGCTAACACGAAGAGCTACAACATATTTTAATTCTAGAATTTAATGAATGCCCAATTGGTATAGTATTGGTTTTAAGTAGAAGAGTGACTATACGATATATGCATTTTGTGTAACCTATGAGCCTATGTAGTATGGATATTAAATGAATATAGAGTACATGTAATGCATGATATGTTAGATGAATAAAATGATATATATGATATATATTCTCTTTACATTAATTTATATATATGGTTGAATGCAAGCATATCGGAATGCTATTAATATAATGCATATAAGCAATGCATGAATGAAAGAATGATATACAATGTATGCATAAAAGTATATAATGAATGCTAGATATGAATACAAGATATATATGTAATGATAGATATGAATGCATAATGTATAAATATTGTAATACAATATATAATGATAACATGTATGATAATGTAGAGTATATGATGCAAGCATGAATGAATGGAGGAAATGCATGTATATAGGTAATATAGAATGTAATATATGAAAGGAATGAATGATAATATACATGATATGTAGGTAATGCAAGGTATGAAATATATGATGTGTGTATGTTTGTATGTCTCTATGTTAATGTATGAAATGATGTGAATATATAATGTATGCATATGTATAAAACATGTAGGTAATGCATAGATGCATGAATGAAATGAATGTTTGCAATATGTTAATATAAATACAAGTATCTAATATGCATAAATGTAAGTATAATATAATACAAGTATACATGTATGTATCATGTAAATGTAATATACATGATATGTATTTATGCATGTATACAAGGTAAGTATGTATGTATGTATTTCTATAAACTGAGTTAACCTATAACCTTTCACACACATGCATTCGTACACCCTTTGACATCATGTATCCCATGTCACATACACCTACCTATCACTAAATTTTAGAACATTAACACATATATTTTCACACACATGCCAAACACACACATACTCACTTACTCTTTTACCTTTCTTTCTATATATATATATATATATATATATATATATATATATATATATATATATATATATATATATATATATATATATATATATATAAAATATATATATATATATATATATATATATATATATATATGTGTGTGTGCGTATATATATAGCTTTCCTATATATATCTATGTATATGAATATGTAAATATGAATAATATATATACATTATATGACTAAGTTTGTGTGCCTTGTTAGCTTATGGTTTAGTTTTGTGCTTGGTTTAGAAAGTGTAACACCCTGTTTTCTAAAATTAGGGATTATTGAAAAATTATTATTTTTATTATTTAATAATGGTGATTAGGGCATGGGTTGGTTTATAGTGTTTATTAGAGTGATTAAACCATCTTCTAAGTCATGCTAAGTCATGACTTATGACTTCGTGATTTTGGTTAGTATAACTTAGTGCAAACTCTAGTTTTCTCTAACCTAGAAGTTGCCATGACCATGATAGCTTAGCCATAGGCTTAGAATATCAAATTTGGGGTTTTTGACCAAAAGGGTATTTTGGTAATTTTCTAGATTTAAATTGTGATTATGTGATTTTAATATTATATAATACTTGGTAGGTCTCATGATTAGTTCCTAACCTATCCTACCCTAAACTAGTAGTTAGCCACTAACCTAGAACCATTAGAGTGATGATTTGGTCATGGGGTTAAAGGGTTAAAATATCTAGATATTTGCTTATGGATATTTTGCACAAATTATGCAAAATATCAAACCCTTTTCCAAAAAGTCCTTGACTTAGCTATTAAGGAAGACAAAGACACCCCCCCCCCCATGCTTGGCCGGCCAAAGAAGACCCCCATGGCAGCCTACACTTTGATAAATACCCCTTGGATTAAATCATGAATAAATTGCATGAATTTTATTCCAAAAAAATTCCCTTTTTACTCAAACCTTCATAACTTGGTCATTTGTGATCCAAATTGACTCTAGTCTTTTGCATTGGAACCCTACAACATCTAGGGAGCTAAGGGAAGCAAGAAATCTAGAATTTGGGAGCTTGGGCATCGTCGAGTTCAAAATCAACACCCTCCTTTCATTGAATTTCCTTGGAAATTCACCAATAGGTAAATATATCAAAACCTAGTCTAATTCCTGTTTTTATTTCATAAATGCATTCATATAGGGATAACAATACTGTGGGTAAAGTTTGGTGGGATTTTGGTGTGTTTTGGTGTCCGTATCGGACACGTATCGAAGTATTGGAATCCTCGTTTGGTGAAATGCCACAATGGATTCGTTTTCACCAAACTGTGAAACTAATTACACGAACTAGGAGCCCTAGACATGGTGATCATAAACCTAGTTGACTGAGCACATTATCGTGCTGTGTCCGTGTCCAAACTGGACACGAACCGACCGCACGAACCCCTCGTGCGTGCCCTGCTACCCGACACCTCGTGTGCACTACACAAGCCACTAGGACACGTCAAAATCGACACAGACTAGGGGGCAATGTCTGCGAACATGCCCCCAAAATCTCGTGTGGTGTCGTGTCGTGTCGAGTGAGAAAACTCACTCGCACGGGACACGCACTGGTCGCGCGCGCGTGCGCAGACACGTTTTCGAGCGCCTCGTGTCGCACGGACACGACACGAGGACATCTCGTGGTGACACGGGCATAAAGCCCTATAGGTGGGCTACACGTATGCACGACCACGAGACGTGTCGTGTCTCGTGGTGTGTCCACGAGTGCGTGGAACGTGTGTACGACACTGTTCTTGTGTACACGTATCAGACTTACCCGATCGAGTGTTTTGTGTGTTTGGACACACGAAACCGTATCGTGGTGTCGTGTCAGTGTCCTAGGACCCTAGTGTATCTATGGGGGGTTAGTTACCAACCGTTGGTATCGAGTCTTAGCTCGATTTGGGTTGCGTATATCGAATTACCCAATTTCAGTGTTAACTGTGCACTGTCACAGTTTTGAGTTAATTCCAGATTTTGGAAATCGAACTTTGATTCGATTTTATTAATAATTTAGGTATTAGACCAGTGTATTTTAGTGAGTATAAGTGTAGTATACATGTATGTGAGGGTGTGGGTCAAATTCGAGGAGATTTGGGTGTGTGTGGGTGTAGTTATGTGGATATACACATATGTGTGTATATAGTTATGTGTGTGTGTGTTTGGGGGGTTTATTTCTGGGTTCCAGAATTCTGGAAAAACCCCCCCTGTTTCAGTCTCTCTCTCTCATACTCACTGTCTCTCTCTCTCTCTCTATGTTTCTCTATATATATATATAGTATATATATATATATATGGTATATATATATATATATAAGTTCATATATATGTGTATATATATATGATATAGATATATGTATATTGTATTAGGTTACTTTAGGTCAAAATATATATATATATGTATGTGGTTGTATATAAATATATGTTATGCATTTTGGGGTTTATGGTTAGTGTGTATCTATATATATATAGATATATATATATATTTGACTTATTTAGTTATAGGTTATATGAAAACCCATCACTAGCCTATGGCCTAGGGTTATTGGCCTATGGTTAGGGCTAGCCCTAATGACCCTAAACCCATTGTTGACCCTTGTTGACTGAAAGTTGACCAAAGTCAACTTTAGGTCAAGGATGACCTAGTTCACCTAGAATTAACTAGGAATGACCTAAAACAACTAGTTTGACTAGTTTGACTAAAACCCTAACTAGTTGACTAGTGTTGACCTAACTTTGACTAGTTTGACTTTAGAGTTGACCAAGAGTTGACTTTTGACCAGATTGATCTAGAATCATGTAGTTTGCATAGTAGACTTCATTTTTACTATTTAGAACACATTGTGACTTGTGTTGCTCTGATCAGGAGCCAGACACCTCTCCTCAGACAGCATATTCTCTACAGACATTCATACAGCAGGCGAGTACATTCTCTGACCGTTTCATACTTGTTCAGGCTTTACTTCTTGCTCTAGATTACTTTACTTGTTGCTGTCATATTGGTAACACGGATTGGTACTATATGGATCTTTACATGAGATGTTATCCCTCTCGGGAGCATCGGGTACTTCATGTTATGTGTGTTTCACTATCATCATGTACTCCTATGCTTCCATCATTCATGTGCACTCATGTGATCATGTACTCTCATGTTTACTGAGCCCTCATGTATACTATCATGTGCACCCTTTCATGGGCCCCATGTGATATCATGTATAAATAACGTAACCTGTATAGATCCTTGTGTATTGATTGGGGAAACGGGGGAGTAGAAGTGGACATGTGAATAATTCCAAAGTAGTGTAATCATGTGCAAACTCAGTAGTGTAATCATGTATAAATTCTAGCCATTCACATGCCTATCTTGTGCTCTACATCACTAGTCACTACAGTTCTCTATATACAGTAGATATTTCATTACAGCTATCTCTTTTACAGCGTATATTTCCTTTCAGCAGTTCATGTATCTTACTCTATTGCCTGTATCGTATTTCCTAACCTGATATGCACTGTGTGAGATGTATTGTGCTCGTTCCCGTCCTGATTGGACCTGTTGAAAATATTACAGAGGATGAGGACGAGGCATGGGTGACTACCTATTATGGAGCAGGACTAGATGACACTTGTATCGAGGACCCTCAGCAGGTTCCACCTGCAGCTGAGGAGGATGTTCCAGTAGTCTAGACCAGTTTAGTCTAGATAGTCTTTTCTATATCATTTTGTCTCACATTTGAGTTGTATTTTGAGATGTGGAGATGTATAGACTCTTAGACTTATTGTATTATGAGTTGACATTCTGGATGTTTGTATCTTAGACACTTAGTCTTATTTCATCTATGCTATGGTTTCTCTGAGTTGCTATCTTTCTTTCTGTTGTTCATTCTTCTACCTTAGATGTGATTGAGACTTATGATGTTACCTCCATTCGGAGAGTATGAACTGTACAGGTACCTTATATTGTTAGATGATTACCTAGGACAGCGTTCTACCGCCGACACTGCGGCGTAGGCTGGACGTACCCACTTCTCGTGCCCTTACTCTAGGGTGCGGATCGTGACACGTTTTTAGTGGTGGCCCATGCAGGTCCAGTTTATGTGGTGGTATTCGAACTAGAGTATCGCCACAGCCTGCAGTAGGAAATAGGATGTAGTTGAGGTACTCAATCACATTAGGAAAAACTCTTATCTAAATCCCTGCTATCTAAATTCTTGCTGATATTGTCTTTCTTTTGAAATAAACTGTCTCCTTTGACTATATCGTTTCTTCTCCGTATTTTGACTTTCTTGTTGATCTATCTTCAGGATGGTGGAGACACGATCGCAGCGTCTCGGTCCAGGTGACACCACTGAGAGGTCTGCCACCTCTCGTCCAGCTCACCAGGACCCGGGGACTGCAGCTCCCCTTACTCCAGCTCATGTGGGAGCTTCTGCCACGTTTGGGGGTACACCTCTACTTATTCGGGGGACCATCCCAGCTACCCCAGACATGCCTCCCCCGCAGTTTCGTCAGCCTCAGTTCCAGCAGCACCAGCAGCACCAGCAGCACCAGCAGTACCAGCAGGAGTACCAGCAGCAGATGCCATCTGGATATGTGGATGCTGCGCAGATGTTTTCATATTTCCAGCAGTTTCTAGAGTCGCAGCAGACCCAGCAGCAGCGACAGACGACGGCATTTACTAGAGGCATTGATGATGTCCATCAGCTGGCTACAGCGACGATAGAGAGGTTGGCAGCCCAGCCGCAGGGAGGAGCAGGACCGCCGCGACAGCAGAGGATTCCTGGCATCCAGGAGTTCAAGAAGATGAACCCCAGGGACTTCTTGGGTACTGAGGGGATTCTTTATGCTGATGACTGGATAGAGCACATCGAGGAGATCTTCCGATTGACGGAGATACCAGCCGGACTCCAGGTGGAGGCAGCAGCTAGCCAGATGCGGGATCTTGCCCGTACCTGGTATCAGACGGATCCGAGAGTAGGTACTCCAGGGCAGTTATGGGGAGCTTTCAAGGAGCTCTTCAAGGGGAAGTTCTTCCCAGATCAGGCAGTCGGCGCCTTGGAGACGCAGTTCGAGAACCTGGTTCAGGGGAACCAGACTGTAGAGGAGTACGCCGGTGAGTTTTGCCGGTTGAGCAGATTCGTGGAGGGCCTTAGCGAGTCAGCGAAGGCGAGGAGGTTCAGGAAAGGCTTGGTCAAGGAAGTCAAGTCCTTGACCAAGAGTGAGAGGAGTGCCACCTTTGAGGATATTCTAGCAGGAGCGATGGCAGCTGAGGATGATCTTGAGCTGAAGCTCAAGAGGGGCCGCGACACCCAGGGAGCTGGCAGCAGTGGAGGACAGGCCAAGAGGCCTCATTTTCAGCACCAGCAGCAGAGGCCATTCCAGCAGCAGAGGCCGTTCCAGCAGGTGCAGCAGCCGAGGCACCAGCAGCAGGCACCCAGGCAGCAGGTCGTCACTTGCACTTTCTGCAAGAAGCAGGGTCATGGATGGAATGACTGCAGAAAGAGGCTTGGCAGGTGTCTATTATGTGGTGCTGGAGACCACCAGCTGAGAGAGTGTCCCATGTCTTCGGGACGACCAGTTCAGGGAGGCGGAGCCAAGGCTCCGGCAGGGCAGCAGAAGGGACCTTTGCCGACTCAGCAGCAGAGGTTCACCCAGCATCAGGCCAGGGGTGGACAGCAGGGGCGAGCCTATGCCATGGCAGCAGAGGATGCCGAGGTTACTGGAGAGCTGATAGCAGGTTCTATTCTTCTCGATTCTATTCCAGCTTATGCATTGTTCGATTCTGGGGCTTTCCATAGCTTTGTATCAGTATCATTTGCGATTAGACATCATGTTATATCTGAATCGTTGCCTAGGACTTGCAAGATTACGACCGGGGGTGGCATTATCCTCGTTCGTGATATTTGCAAGGGACGGAGAGTAGTTATGGGAGGCCGAGAGTTGGATGTGAGTTTGCTCGTAATGCCACTACCGAACTACGATATTGTACTCGGTATGGATTGGTTGAGCATGCACCATGCCAGCATAGATTGCCGCGGGGGTAGAGTTCTGTTCAGAGTGCCAGGAGAGCCAGAGTTTGTATATTCCAGACGGCAGGCAGAGCAGACTTGCAGAGTTTTCTGTGGAGCTTCTGTTGAGGAGCAGCCAGCTTCACATCCATTGATTGTTGAGTTCATGGACGTGTTTCCAGAGGAGTTGCCTGGACTTCCACCAGATAGAGACGTTGAGTTCTCGATAGACTTGGTTCCAGGTGCGGAACCCATTTCACAGCACGTCTATCGAGTGAACAACAGCGAGCTGGTGGAATTGAAGAAGCAGGTGGATGAGTTGCAGGACAAAGGCTTCATCCGCTCTAGTTCTTCACCTTGGGGTGCACCGGTACTCTTTGTACCGAAGAAGGATGGGTCGGTACGTATGTGTATCGACTACAGGGCACTCAATAGTCTGACAATCAAGAACAGATATCCACTGCCGCGGATCGACGATCTCTTCGATCAGTTGAGCGGAGCTCGGGTATTCTCGAAGATTGATCTGAGGTCAGGCTACCATCAGGTAAAGGTGAAGAGGGAGGACATTCCGAAGACGGCGTTCAGGACGCGGTACGGCCAGTTCGAGTTTATGGTGATGCCGTTTGGGTTGACGAATGCTCCGGCGGTGTTCATGAACTTGATGAACAAGGTGTTCCACCAGTACTTAGATAAGTTCGTGGTGGTGTTCATCGACGACATCCTGGTGTACTCGAAGACCGAGGAGGAGCACGAGGAGCACTTGAGAGTGGTCCTGGAGACTCTCAGACAGGAGCAGCTTTACGGCAAGCTCTCGAAGTGCGAGTTCTTCCTCGACAGAGTTGACTTCCTGGGTCATGTAGTGACTGGAGATGGGATCTCAGTCGACCCGAGGAAGATATCAGCAGTTGAGGCTTGGGCAGCGCCGACGTCAGTGGCAGAGATCAGGAGCTTCCTAGGATTGGCAGGCTACTACAGGAGGTTCGTCCAGGATTTCTCCCGGGTTGCAGAGCCGTTGTCTAGGCTGACCCGGAAGGACGCAGAGTTTCTCTGGTCAGAGGAGTGTCAGGCCGCTTTCGATGAGTTGAAGAAGCGGTTGACGACAGCTCCGATTCTGACATTGCCAGCAGGATCAGGCGGGTTCACTATCTATAGTGACGCCTCGGGGAAGGGTTTGGGTTGTGTCTTGCAGCAGCATGGGAAGGTGATTGCCTATGCTTCCAGGCAGTTACGGCCCCATGAGAAGAACTACCCTACCCATGATTTAGAGTTAGCGGCAGTTATCTTTGCTCTGAAGCTGTGGAAACACTATTTGTACGGAGAGCGCGTGGAGATATTTACAGACCACAAGAGCTTGAAGTACGTGTTTACGCAGAAGGAGCTGAACATGAGGCAGCGCAGGTGGCTGGAGCTGATGAAGGACTTTGATATCCTTCTGCAGTATCACCCGGGGAAGGCCAACGTAGTGGCCGATGCTTTGAGCAGATATCCGACAGTTATGTGCTTGACGATGGATCGTCATTTATTGGCGGACTTGGAGAGCCTTGGGATCGAGGTGATTGTGCCGGGAGTGCAGATGCAGATGTTGGGCCTCCAGATTCAGTCGGACTTGATTGATAGGATCAAGTCGGCTCAGTTCGATGATGTTTCTCTACGAAGCATCAGGGAGCAGGTCAGCCAGGGATTTGCGGACGATGAGTTCACTCTTGCAGCAGATGGCGCATTGAGGCACGGTTCCAGACTGTGTGTGCCCCGTGGAGACTTTCGGGAGCAGGTTATGCGCCCACCGTTCTCAGTACTCGATACATCCGGGAGCCAACAAGATGTATAGGGATCTGAGAGAGCATGTATGGTGGAGTAGGATGAAGCGCGAGGTAGCACACTTCGTAGCCAGGTGTTTGATCTGCCAGCAGGTCAAGGCAGAGAGGCAGAGGCCAGGAGGACTGTTGCAGCCATTACCCATTCCGGAGTGGAAGTGGGAGCACATCACGATGGACTTTGTTTCGGGATTGCCGCGTACTCCAGGAGGGAAGGATGCGATTTGGGTCATCGTCGACAGGTTGACCAAATCGGCCCACTTTTTGCCATTCAAAGTGGGTTTGTCTACCGAGAAGCTATCAGAGATGTATATGAGGCAGATAGTCAGACTTCATGGAGTTCCAGTGAGCATTGTATCGGACCGGGACAGCCGTTTCACTTCACATTTCTGGAGGAGCTTGCATATTAGCTTGGGCACTCAGCTCAAGTTTAGTACTGCATACCACCCGCAGACAGACGGACAGTCAGAGCGGACCATTCAGACACTGGAGGACATGTTGCGGACTTGTGTACTGGACTTCGGAGGATCTTGGGAGAGTCACCTACACTTAGTAGAGTTTGCATATAACAACAGCTTTCAGGCCAGCATCGAGATGTCCCCTTTCGAGGCACTGTACGGGCGTAGATGTCGTACACCCTTGTCTTGGGATGATGTAGGGGAGCGAGTTTTATTGGGGCCTGAGATGGTTGTAGATGCAGCAGAGAAGGTGAAGCTTATCAGAGATCGGCTTCGCGTGGCGCAGGACAGACATCGGCATTGGGCCGATAGCCACCGCAGACCTTTGGAGTTTGAGGTACAGTATAGAGATAGGATTAGAATTAGGTTGTCTTGTTTGTGTTTTGTTAATCATGTTTGTTTATCATATTTAAATTGAGACCTTGTTTGTGATTAGGTCGGAGACCAGGTATTCCTGAGGATATCTCCGACACGTGGCACGATACGTTTTGGTGGAGGTGGGAAGCTTAGCCCGCGTTTCATTGGCCCTTTCGTTATCAGCGGGAGAGTCGGAGACGTGTCTTACAGGCTAGACTTACCACCAGCATTGGTTGGAGTCCACAACGTATTTCACGTGTCGCAGTTGAGACGGTATGTGGCAGATCCTAGCCACGTACTTGATCATTCCGAGATCGAGGTTGGTCCTACTCTTCGTTATCCAGAGCAGCCTGTTGAGATTCTGGATCGACGAGAGAAGGCATTGAGGAACCAGACGATACCATTGGTTCATGTCGCATGGAGGCATCATTCTCCAGGAGAGTCCACCTGGGAATGGGAGGATGAGATGCGCGAGCGATACCCTTATCTATTTGTACCTTGAGGTATGATTCTATCCTTCTTTTAGTTTCAGTTCGTCTTTAAATTTCGAGGACGAAATTATTGTTAGGAGGGTAGACTTGTAACACCCTGTTTTCTAAAATTAGGGATTACTGAAAAATTATTATTTTTATTATTTAATAATGGTGATTAGGGCATGGGTTGGTTTATAGTGTTTATTAGAGTGATTAAACCATCTTCTAAGTCATGCTAAGTCATGACTTATGACTTCGTGATTTTGGTTAGTATAACTTAGTGCAAACTCTAGTTTTCTCTAACCTAGAAGTTGCCATGACCATGATAGCTTAGCCATAGGCTTAGAATATCAAATTTGGGGTTTTTGACCAAAAGGGTATTTTGGTAATTTTCTAGATTTAAATTGTGATTATGTGATTTTAATATTATATAATACTTGGTAGGTCTCATGATTAGTTCCTAACCTATCCTACCCTAAACTAGTAGTTAGCCACTAACCTAGAACCATTAGAGTGATGATTTGGTCATGGGGTTAAAGGGTTAAAATATCTAGATATTTGCTTATGGATATTTTGCACAAATTATGCAAAATATCAAACCCTTTTCCAAAAAGTCCTTGACTTAGCTATTAAGGAAGACAAAGACACCCCCCCCCCCCCATGCTTGGCCGGCCAAAGAAGACCCCCATGGCAGCCTACACTTTGATAAATACCCCTTGGATTAAATCATGAATAAATTGCATGAATTTTATTCCAAAAAAATTTCCTTTTTACTCAAACCTTCATAACTTGGTCATTTGTGATCCAAATTGACTCTAGTCTTTTGCATTGGAACCCTACAACATCTAGGGAGCTAAGGGAAGCAAGAAATCTAGAATTTGGGAGCTTGGGCATCGTCGAGTTCAAAATCAACACCCTCCTTTCATTGAATTTCCTTGGAAATTCACCAATAGGTAAATATATCAAAACCTAGTCTAATTCCTGTTTTTATTTCATAAATGCATTCATATAGGGATAACAATACTGTGGGTAAAGTTTGGTGGGATTTTGGTGTGTTTTGGTGTCCGTATCGGACACGTATCGAAGTGTTGGAATCCTCGTTTGGTGAAATGCCACAATGGATTCGTTTTCACCAAACTGTGAAACTAATTACACGAACTAGGAGCCCTAGACATGGTGATCATAAACCTAGTTGACTGAGCACATTATCGTGCTGTGTCCGTGTCCAAACTGGACACGAACCGACCGCACGAACCCCTCGTGCGTGCCCTGCTACCCGACACCTCGTGTGCACTACACAAGCCACTAGGACACGTCAAAATCGACACAGACTAGGGGGCAATGTCTGCGAACATGCCCCCAAAATCTCGTGTGGTGTCGTGTCGTGTCGAGTGAGAAAACTCACTCGCACGGGACACGCACTGGTCGCGCGCGCGTGCGCAGACACGTTTTCGAGCGCCTCGTGTCGCACGGACACGACACGAGGACATCTCGTGGTGACACGGGCATAAAGCCCTATAGGTGGGCTACACGTATGCACGACCACGAGACGTGTCGTGTCTCGTGGTGTGTCCACGAGTGCGTGGAACGTGTGCACGACACTGTTCTTGTGTACACGTATCAGACTTACCCGATCGAGTGTTTTGTGTGTTTGGACACACGAAACCGTGTCGTGGTGTCGTGTCAGTGTCCTAGGACCCTAGTGTATCTATGGGGGGTTAGTTACCAACCGTTGGTATCGAGTCTTAGCTCGATTTGGGTTGCGTATATCGAATTACCCAATTTCAGTGTTAACTGTGCACTGTCACAGTTTTGAGTTAATTCCAGATTTTGGAAATCGAACTTTGATTCGATTTTATTAATAATTTAGGTATTAGACCAGTGTATTTTAGTGAGTATAAGTGTAGTATACATGTATGTGAGGGTGTGGGTCAAATTCGAGGAGATTTGGGTGTGTGTGGGTGTAGTTATGTGGATATACACATATGTGTGTATATAGTTATGTGTGTGTGTGTTTGGGGGGTTTATTTCTGGGTTCCAGAATTCTGGAAAAACCCCCCCCCTGTTTCAGTCTCTCTCTCTCATACTCACTGTCTCTCTCTCTCTCTCTCTATGTTTCTCTATATATATATATAGTATATATATATATATGGTATATATATATATATATAAGTTCATATATATGTGTATATATATATGATATAGATATATGTATATTGTATTAGGTTACTTTAGGTCAAAATATATATATATATGTATGTGGTTGTATATATATATATGTTATGCATTTTGGGGTTTATGGTTAGTGTGTATCTATATATATATAGATATATATATATATTTGACTTATTTAGTTATAGGTTATATGAAAACCCATCACTAGCCTATGGCCTAGGGTTATTGGCCTATGGTTAGGGCTAGCCCTAATGACCCTAAACCCATTGTTGACCCTTGTTGACTGAAAGTTGACCAAAGTCAACTTTAGGTCAAGGATGACCTAGTTCACCTAGAATTAACTAGGAATGACCTAAAACAACTAGTTTGACTAGTTTGACTAAAACCCTAACTAGTTGACTAGTGTTGACCTAACTTTGACTAGTTTGACTTTAGAGTTGACCAAGAGTTGACTTTTGACCAGATTGATCTAGAATCATGTAGTTTGCATAGTAGACTTCATTTTTACTATTTAGGACACATTGTGACTTGTGTTGCTCTGATCAGGAGCCAGACACCTCTCCTCAGACAGCATATTCTCTACAGACATTCATACAGCAGGCGAGTACATTCTCTGACCGTTTCATACTTGTTCAGGCTTTACTTCTTGCTCTAGATTACTTTACTTGTTGCTGTCACATTGGTAACACGGATTGGTACTATATGGATCTTTACATGAGATGTTATCCCTCTCGGGAGCATCGGGTACTTCATGTTATGTGTGTTTCACTATCATCATGTACTCCTATGCTTCCATCATTCATGTGCACTCATGTGATCATGTACTCTCATGTTTACTGAGCCCTCATGTATACTATCATGTGCACCCTTTCATGGGCCCCATGTGATATCATGTATAAATAACGTAACCTGTATAGATCCTTGTGTATTGATTGGGGAAACGGGGGAGTAGAAGTGGACATGTGAATAATTCCAAAGTAGTGTAATCATGTGCAAACTCAGTAGTGTAATCATGTATAAATTCTAGCCATTCACATGCCTATCTTGTGCTCTACATCACTAGTCACTACAGTTCTCTATATACAGTAGATATTTCATTACAGCTATCTCTTTTACAGCGTATATTTCCTTTCAGCAGTTCATGTATCTTACTCTATTGCCTGTATCGTATTTCCTAACCTGATATGCACTGTGTGAGATGTATTGTGCTCGTTCCCGTCCTGATTGGACCTGTTGAAAATATTACAGAGGATGAGGACGAGGCATGGGTGACTACCTATTATGGAGCAGGACTAGATGACACTTGTATCGAGGACCCTCAGCAGGTTCCACCTGCAGCTGAGGAGGATGTTCCAGTAGTCTAGACCAGTTTAGTCTAGATAGTCTTTTCTATATCATTTTGTCTCACATTTGAGTTGTATTTTGAGATGTGGAGATGTATAGACTCTTAGACTTATTGTATTATGAGTTGACATTCTGGATGTTTGTATCTTAGACACTTAGTCTTATTTCATCTATGCTATGGTTTCTCTGAGTTGCTATCTATCTTTCTGTTGTTCATTCTTCTACCTTAGATGTGATTGAGACTTATGATGTTACCTCCATTCGGAGAGTATGAACTGTACAGGTACCTTATATTGTTAGATGATTACCTAGGACAGCGTTCTACCGCCGACACTGCGGCGTAGGCTGGACGTACCCACTTCTCGTGCCCTTACTCTAGGGTGCGGGTCGTGACAGAAAGTGACTTAGGCTATGAGTTAGTAGCTAGCTTGGATACTTGATTTGCATATACTTAGTTTGTTTAGACCTAGAATAACTTGTTTGACCTAATTTAGACTTGTTAGACCTAGTTTGACCATAGTCGACCTAGGTTTGACTTTCAGGGTTGACCAAGTTGACCAAGAGTTGACTTTGGTCTAGATTGACCAGAATCATGTAGAATGCATAGTAGAACTTCATATTGTCATTTTGGACTTATTGTGACTTGTGCTGTTCTGATTAGGAGCCAGACACCTCTCATCGGACAGTATATTTACTTTGGACATTCAGACATCCGGCGAGTACATTCTCTGATAGTTCTCTCATTTATTTGTCAATTACTGTACTTCAGTTCTAGTTAGTTGTATGTGATTCTCTGTTACAACACGTATAGATATTCTAGATTCATGTATACGACACACATTTATTTTTTGGCCTTTATTACTGGTATCATCTTTCCTGGCTTCTATTACTGTAATCACCAACTGGAATCATTTAGTGGAATCATTTACTGGTATCATTATATTTTGGCTGGACTCATCTTGAATTATTGTGTCAGAATTCTGGATTCACTTGCTGGGAGGGAAAATACTAGAGTAAGACATGTAGACATATCCCAATCTGGAATCTTCCAACTGGAATCTACTGGAATGATAGCCATCTCACACCCGGCCTGGTGTGTGATGTGTCGTATTACCTACAGTTGTTTACATGTCAAACTCGGTATTTTAAAACACACTGCTAGAGTATATGCTGGACTCACCCTGGAATCTTTGATCACTGACTGGAATCATCTCATACCGAACTCATCTTGTACTGGAATCACCTGGTATCAGATTCATGTTGTCTGGATTTACGTTGGTCTTACACTTGTTTATATTTACTGTCTGGACTTATATCATATTACCCTGGTTCAGCTAGTTCTATTTTTTTTACAGTCTTCATTGCTATGATTCTTCTCTTGTTTAGTTATTTACTTTCCTTGCACTTTATCTGTCTTTCTTACCATCACCTGAATATAAACTGCCATTTTCATCAATACAACTGTCTATAACTGCTTTATAGTTCCTGTCCTGACTGGACCTGTTGATAAATTTTACAGATAGTCTGGAGGTTGCCTGCTAGCCTAGAGGAGACACAGTAGAGGTTGTATAGTTAGTTATTTCAGTTGTATCGAGTTGTATTTATTCTATGGATTACTGTATTGAGCTTTGAGATATTTTCTGGATTTGTGTATCTTAGACACTTAGACTTCTATCTGATGTATCTCTTTTGGATTTCATGTTTTACCTATCTTTTATCTCGCTCTACCTTAGTTGTGATTGAGACTGTATGTGCTATGTCACCTCCATTCGGAGAGTATATACTGTACAGGTACCTTTATATTGTTAGATGTTTGACCTAGGACAGCGTTCTACCGCCGATACTGCGGCGTAGGCTGGACGTACCCACGTCTCGTGCCCATACTATAGGGTGCGGGTCGTGACAGTCTATGTACTCGTACCATCCTGACTGGATACGTTGATAATATTTTAGGAGTTGTTATGCCATTATTGGACTTCATGATGTTGCTAGCTGAGGTGGATCTCACTATTCTTTTATGTGAGTTGCCTGGTAGTTATCCTTAGTTTGTCTTATTTTTCTTCTTTATTTTCCTGTCTTATAATTCCTTCTAGTAGTTTCTAATTGTCCTTGTACCTTAGGTATCTTTCCTGTCTTATCTTCTTTAGATTTTAGGTTGTGATTGAGTACATTTGTAGTTCATGGACCTTCTAGATGTAGTGTATATTTATTGGGTACTAGACAGCGTTCTACCGTCGATACTGCGGCGTAGGCTGGGTGTGGCCCACGTATTCGTATCCATATATCCGGATGTGGGTCGTGAAAGTCCGTGAGCAGATTTGCAGAGCGTTCTAGAGTTCTTTTGAACTTGTTGGTTCCTAGAAGCTGACCGTGTGGGCGGATCTAGCTTTGAGCGCCGGTGTTCTAAACACCCCAGCAGACTTTCTTCGATTACAAAAATCTTTTTAGATTTCTCGTTTGCCACCTTTATGAAAATCTTCTTAGATTTTTCGTTTTCAAAATCCTCCAAGGATTTCTGTTTTGCACCTTCTATTGAAGTGCTTTAATCTAATCAAAAGAGTTTTCTTCTGAAATTCACGCCCAGGGAACAACAATCTCAAAGCTAGATCAGAAGATGGAAAACTCTCGTGCCTCTCTCATCAATACTAGCTTTAATAAGTTGGAGAAATTCGACGGAGAACACTTTCAGATCTGGAAGAGGAAGATCACCCTTAATCTTCAACTCGTGGACGTCGACCATGTGTTGATTGAGGATGAACCGACGATTCCAGAAGGTGGTACTGCTGACGTTGTTGATGCTGCACATGTCAAGCAGAATAAATGGAAGAGAGAAAACAATATTTGCAAACTGCTGATTCTCAATTCCATGGAAGATTCTTTGGCAGAGTCCTATTCCAAGAAAGTGAAGGCCAAAAAAATCTGGGAGTCTTTGGGAAAGCTCTATGAAGATGACGAAAACAGGTCCAAAATCTTCATTGTCGAAAAGTACCACAAGTAGCTCTTCGAAGACGAGAAGGCGATGCTGCCTTAGGTGAAGGAATTCTTGAAGTTGCACCAGAATCTGGATGACGAGAAAATATCCCTCGTCGACAAGTTTGTCGTTTGAGGGATTGTCTCGAAACTTCCTGCTGGATGGAGCAATTTCTATGCAAGAATGCATCGGAAGAGGCTGGACATTAGCTTGGAAGATCTTTTACAAGAGATTCACGTTGAGGACGAGATGCGATCTCAACAGAAGATGAACTCTCTGTCCAAATAACTGGCTAAGGCCAACTTGGTACAGACAAAAGAGTTCAAGGGGAAGCATGCACCTTCTCATCACAAAAAGAATGACTCCACTTATCTGAAAGTGAAGGGTCCTTCGTTCAAGCAGCAGAAGTCCAAGTCCTACGTGGCTTGCTTTAACTGTGGCAAGAAGGGCCACTACAAGAGTGAATGCAAATCCAAGCCCAAACAATCAGAGTAAGGTGAGCCTAGTAAGGTTTCATTGGTTTCTAACATTGTTGTTATGATCGTTCAGGTTACAGCTATGGGGGCTGACTCTGACTGGTGGATAGACACTGGTGCGACATACTATGTCTTTTCTGGCAAGGAATGGTTCATCACGTACCATCCAACTTCTGAGAAAGTTGTCATGGCGAATCAGGCCCAAGTTGAAGTTCTGGGGATCGGGACTGTGGAGCTAAAACTCACTTCTGGGAACACTCTTACGCTTCAAGGTGTGAAGCATGTTCCGGTGATTGTCAAGAACCTGATCTCTAGGAGCCTGCTTAGCAACGCAGGCTTGAGGATGGATATCAATGCTGACCAGATGGTGATGTCCAAAAAGGAAACATACTTCGGAAAGGCTTTTCAAACCGAACGAATATTTAAAATTCAGCTTGTAAACCAGTCAAATGAAATAAATGCAATCGCTCTTTCTGATTATTCTCTTGAGTTGTGGCATAATAGGCTAGGACATGTTCATTGTAAAAGAATACATAAAATGTCTAGTCTAGGTCTTATCTCCAAATGTTGGGGTAAGGTAGAGAAGTGTGAAGTATGTGCTCACACGAAGATCACTAGAAAATCCTTTCATCAGGTCAATCAAAGCACAGATCTTCTGGAGTTGGTACACTTCGATATCTGTGACTTCAAGCAATTCTCTACAAAGGCCGGGATAAAGTATTTTATAACCTTCATCGATGACTTTTTAAAGTACGCATTCGTCTACTTGCTCAAATCTAAAGACGAAGCGTTCAAGAAGTTCAAGGAGTTCAGGGCCGAGGCTGAATGGCAAACTAGACAACACTTCAAGAGGCTAAGAAGTGATCGAGACGGAGAATATCAGTCTCATAAATTCGTATCGTTCTGCAAAGAACATGGAATCATCAACGAGACTACTGTTCCGTGTTCTCCCTAATCTAAGGGAGTAGCAAAAAGGAAGAACCGAACGTTGACAAAAATGATGAACTCAATGCTTCTAACTGTGGGTCTTTCGAAATGCTACTGGAGAGAAGCTGCATTGACGGCCACTTTTATTGTGAATAGAGTGCCATATGCAACTTCGGATAGAACTCCTTATGAACTCTGGTTCAAAGTCAGACCTAACTTGAATGTCATTCGAGTGTGGGGATGTCTGGCTTATGTGAAGCTCCCAGATCTGAAGATTCAGAAGCTGGGGACAAGGACTACAAAAACGATCTTCTTGCTTATGCCGAGAAGAGTGATGCTCGGAGATTTTTTGATATTGAGTCAGATCATATCATCGAATCTCGTGATGCTGAATACTTTGAAGACAAGTTTGTAAGGCACAAGAATATTGTTCTCACAGACATTCCGAAGAATGATGAAGGTACAAAGGAGACAGAGATCTCTAATGAGCCAGTAGTCCAAGATGAAGTTGTTGGTAAGGAGACAACAATTGAACCAAAACTCGCTGAGCCGTCAACAAAGCGAGCAAGGAGGCCGAAGAACTTCGGAGATGAATTTGTTACCTATCATGTGGAAGCAGATCCGCTTACATATGATGAGACGATGAAGACCAGAGATGCTGTCTTCTGGAAGGGGGCGATAGACAATAAAATTGACTCAATTACCTCCAATAACACTTGGGTGTTGGTTGATTTACCCGAAGGAGCAAAATCCATCGGATGCAAGTGGATCTTCAAGAAGAAGATGAAAGGTGATGGACCCATTGACAAGTTCAAGGCCAAGCTAGTGGCCAAGGGGTTTTTTTCAGAAATCGGAGATTGACTACTTTGACACGTATGCTCTAGTAGCCCGGATGACAACCATCAGATTGTTAATTGCTCTTACAGCAATACACAAGCTGGTGATACATCAGATGGATGTGAAAACAGCTTTACTAAATGGCAAGCTGACCAAAGGGATTTATATACAACAGCCAGAAGGATTTGTCGTCAGAGGTCTTGAAGACAAAGTCTGCAAGTTGGTAAAATCCCTGTATGATTTAAAGCAAGCTCCCACAATGTGGCATGAGAAGTTTGACAAAGTCATAAGGTTAAATGGCTACAGGGTCAGCAAAACAGACAAATGTGTCTATACAAAATTTGCGGATGGAAGAGGAGTCATTGTTTGTCTATACGTGGACGACATGCTAATCCTAGGTACGGATATAAGCTGTGTCACGGAGACAAAAAAGTTTCTCTCGATAAAGTTCAGTATGAAGGACTTGGAGGATGCTGATGTTATCTTGGGACTCAAGATCATCCGAACAGACACTGGATTGGCACTATCACAGTCTCATTACATTGAGAAGATGCTCACTCGTTACGGGTATCATGATCTTTCTATAATTGATACGCCGTACCGAAGTGACCAAAAGCTGGAGCCAAACTCGAAGGAAAGCATCAGGCAATTGAAGTACGCTAGGGTCATCGGGGGTTTAATGTACGTTACTATTGCCACTAGGCCTGACATAGCTTTCACCGTAGAAATGATGAGTCGATTCACTAGCAATCCAGGCGTAGAGCACTGGAAAGTTGTAAAGCGTGTTATGAGATATCTTAAGAAGACTCAGACATATACATTGTACTTCAGCGGAGATCCGCCGGTAGTAGAAGGCTTCAGTGATGCCAGTTCGTGCTCAGAGTTGGAGAGCGAGAGGTCCACATGTGGATTCATTTTCACAATGGGTGAAGCTTCTATATCGTGGAAGTCAAAAAAGCAAACTATGCTCTTGCGGTCATCTATGGAATTTGAGTTCTTTGCAATTGATACCGCAGCGGATGAAGCAGAGTGGTTTCGGGAGCTCATGTATGATATTCCAGTGGTTGGGGCATAGATACCGACAATTTTGATATACTGCGACAACCAGGCGACTGCGACGATGGCATCAAATGATCTCTTCAATGGAAAGAAGAGAACTATGCGGTTAAAGCACATGGCAGTGAACGATCTCATCAAGAGAGGTGTCATTGCAGTGATCGATGTTCAGAGTCAGGAGAACCTGGCGAATCCATTTACAAAGGGCCTCAAGCGCCAGCTAGTCGAAGACACAGCAGAGAGATGGGCTTGAAGGCATTCTGATAGTATATCTTTGTAATCCTACCATAAAGTTTTATGTTATTACTTCAAAAAAAATCTACTAGACATCTAACTTTCGGTTCAAGGAAGGACCACTGACTGGAAAACTATCAGGTAACAGTGGGTACTTGTTCTTGAGAACATGGAAGGGTTACGAACCCATAACCACAGTTGTCTACTATGTATTTTCTGCGAAAAACGGATCCTGTGATAAGGATGGCTTAAACGCCTTAATGAGTTCTCAGGCAGAGTAAATGCCTGGTGTGCTTTACAAGAAGCACAGTAGCGCAGCACTACAAGGAGTGTAACTCTATGCTATAGTGGGATGACTCTACTATGAGGTTCCCGGTTAGGGATAATGTCTCGGCTGTGCAAGCCAAGTCACAGCGGCGTAGCACCACAAATAGGCAGGTAGCCTATGCTGTATGATGAAATTAAAGAGGGATAGTCAGCACTACAAAGGGGAGATGTTTCTCATGTTACAGTTGTACGACACCACGATGAGGTACCCGGATAGGGATAAAGCCTCGGCCTTGCAAGCCATGTCGTCGCGACGTAACACCGCAAGAGAGCCTATATAAGCTCCTAGATTTTAAAATATTATTTTTATAATTTAAATAGCATTTTTATCCTTAAAATGAATTATTATAATTATTAGGAATTTTCTAGAATTTTTAAGTAATTTTTAAAATGATTTTAAAGCCAAAAATATCAATTTGTAATTTATTAAAATGTTTTAAATACTTTTTGCAATTAATTAAATTGTTTCAAATCCAGTATGCAATATTTGAATTATCTGTGCAAATTATAATTGCACAGAGCATAGCGGAGGGGTATTTGTGCAAATTGGAATTTGTACATTGAAAGGCGGTAGGCTTATTTGTAATTTTTAAATCCATGGGGGACTTCTGCAAAATGGCACCCCGATCACCGTCTTCGGCCGTCATTATCTTCGGCGACTAACCCTAACCCTAGCCCTAAACCCTAATCGAAACCCTAATCTAAGACCAACCCGGCCCTATAAATAGACCCCCGACCCGAAACCCTAACCCCATTCACCACTCCGACCGCCCTAGCCACCGCCATAGCCCCCTTCTTCTCCGACGAGCTCGCCGGAGTTCGCCCTTTGCCAGCGCCACCGCTACAGCCACCGCCGTCGTGATCCACCACCACCACCTTGTTCGTCTCAGCGAGACGAACCCAGCGCCACCCCTTCGCCACCGACCCCGACGCCTACAGCCGCCGCTAGCACCCCCAAAAGCCACCGCTCGACGGACACGTACGTGTCTTTTCTTCTGTGTGTCAAGTCGTGTCTCGTATTCGCGTGTGTGGCCTCGCCTCATGACAAGGAATCCAGTGATGCACGTGGACACGAAAAACTCGTGTCGTGCACACTATGGACGCAGGACTCATGTGTCTTCATGTCCCTAACTGTCAGGACACGAAGACACAGAACCATTGGGCTAATGGGTTGGTTATCGGGTTTGGTTTATTTTCGAACCCGTTATTCTATTTCATAATAAAACTAACCTAAATCCTAACCCGACCAGCAAGCTCGAGCTGGCCCCCTGGTCAGCTGAGTGGCGCTCAGACCTACCCCTGTCCCAGCGGGCCGAGTTTGAGCCCCCCTTTTGTGTTTTGTTTTGTTTTGTTTTGTTTTGTTTTATTTATTTTATTATATATATGTATATATATATATATATATTTCAAATATTATATATATATATATAAATATACAATAAATATGTTTTTTAGGTGGTACGTCAGGCTGAGGATGCTGCCTTGGCGGCGGAGCAGGATTATGAGCTTCATCCTTCGGAGAGGGGGAGGGCTTCCTGGATGGTGGCCGTTGCCAGATTGAAGCAAAAGGTCCAAGTTGAGGAGTCTTTCTGGAAACAAAAAGCCAGATTAAGATGGGACCTGGAAGGAGATAAAAATACTCATTTTTTCCATGAGTGCAGCAGGAGCAGGCAAAGAAAGGCGGGTATTCAGAAAATTATTCGGGCTGATGGATCAGAAACTGGGTCTGATGCGGAGTTAGCGACGGAGGCGCCTTTATTCTTCTCGAAGCTGTTTAGAGCTGAGCCTATTTCTGATGAGGACGCCTTCCTTGATGTCATCCCTAGCATTATTTCTATGGAGTATAATTCTGATCTTGTTCGCTGTCTTGACAGAGCGGAGCTGTTGGAGATTATTCGGGGGATGGACCCGGCTAGTGGCACTGGACCGGATGGCTTTTCTTGGAGATTCTTCTCAGTTTGTTGGGACATTATAGCTGCTGACATGGAGGAGGCCGTTGGCTCGTTTTTCTCGGGTGCACGCCTTCCGGTTTCCATTTCAGATACCTTCCTTTTTCTTATCCCCAAAGTCGAACACCCGAGGAACCTTTCTGATTTCCGCCCTATTAGCCTGTGCAATTTCTGTAACAAAATTATTTCCAAAATTATTGCTTGCAGGTTGCGAAAATATCTCCCCAATATTATTTCTCCGGAGCAAAGTGCGTTTGTTCAGGGGAGAGAGATTGTGGACAATATTATAATTGCGCAGGATATGGTGGCCTCTATGAGGGAACCCAATCATGGGGAAATATTGCTATTAAGCTGGATATGCAGAAGGCCTATGACAGAGTCAACTGGCATTTCCTCCTGAGGGTTCTTCGGAGATTTGGTTTTAATGAGGTCTTCTGTGATCCTATTTATTGTCTCCTGGCGGATACCCGATATGCGGTTCTACTCAATGGCGCTCCTACTACTTTTTTCTCGGCCTCTAGAGGGATCCGGCAGGGGGATCCTCTTTCCCCGGCTCTCTTCATTATTGCTGCGGAGGTTCTTTCTCAGAACCTCAAGCTTCTCCAAGAATCTAATAGGAGATCTTCATTTCACACTCCGATTGGGGGACCGCGTATCTCGCACTTGGCTTATGCGGATGATGTTCTTATTTTTACTTCGGGGGATATTGCTGGATTACGTGCTCTCCAGCAAGTACTGAATAGGTATGAGGCTGTTTCTGGACAGAAGATCAATTATTCCAAATCTGCCTTTTATACTGCGACACCATTGGGTGAGGTTCGTGCTCGGACTATTTCTACTCTCTTCGGATTTAGTACCGGTACCTTGCCATTCTCTTATTTGGGTTGCCCGCTAACTTGCGGGAGAAGGAATGAGGGGATGTTTAATAAAATCCGTTCGAAGCTGACGGGTTGGCAGAACAAGATACTATCTCCTGGGGGTAAGTTGGTCCTTATTAAGAATGTACTTTCATCTATCCCTATGTACACTTTGGCTGCATGTTGTCCTCCTCGGGCCGTTCTCAGGACGATTGAGAGGATGTTTACGGCTTTCTCTTGGGGTAGCAAGGATGGGGTGGCTAAGAGGAGTTGGCGGTTCGTTACTCGGACTAAGTCTGAAGGAGGTCTCGGGATCAAGTGCATGAATGATATTATGGATGCATTTTCTATGAAGCTTTGGTAGAAGTTGAGGCATGGGAAGGGCCTTTGGGTGGAGCTTCTTAAATCGAAATATTTTCGTAAGCGTCATCCATGTGATGCATTTATGACTTCCAAGTGCTCCCATATTTGGCAACGGATTTTGCGGGGGAGGAAATTGGCGGAACCATTTATCTCGTTTAGACTTGGGCGTGGTGAGGGTTCAGCGAGGTGTGAGGACTGGATTCCGGGGGGCCCTCGGTTGGTTAGTTTTGCTATCCCACAGGCTGAGGGAGTGACTTCTGGGACCAGGCGCGGAACGAGGAGAGGGGCTCGAGGGCGGAGCCGAACACAGGCGAGAGAGTCTGCTGATGTCGGCCGGTCGGGACATTTTGTGGCCAGCATGGGGGACCGGGATGCGGGGGAGGCTGCTGATTCGACGGCTTCACAGCGATTGGGCACAAGGGAGCTTCGGAGGTCGGCTAGATTGGCCGGGAGAAGGGTGGTTCTTCCCTATCATACGGTGATTGTTCGGGCTCTTTCGGATAGGAAAAGAAAGATCAGAGATTCGAGGACGAGGAATTCTGATAATGGCGGCCCGGTTATTCGATCTTTTTGGACAGCCGCTGGTTGGGATCTGTCTTTATTTTCGGGTCAGTTTGGAGTAGAGGCAGCGGGGCGGCTCAGAGAGGCGAATCTGACATGTTCTTCGGATCCTGATTCTCTGGTTTGGGGTGAGCGGAAAGGTACTTTCATGATGGCTGCGGCTTGGAGATGTTGTCAGACTTCTCATCCTACATCATCACTCTTCTCTAATATTTGGGACAAGTGTATTCCGGCGAAGTGGAGCATCCTGATGTGGCGGGTCTGTCACAACCGGCTTCCTACTGATGACATTCTTTAAAAGATTGGCTTCCATCTGGCTTCCAGATGTCATTGAAGTCAGGTTGGGCATGGGGAGAACCTCCAATATATATTTTTCCACGGGGATCTTGCTATGACGGTTTGGTCCGCTTTCCGGTGTTTCTTCAAGGTACGGATGCATAGTGACTTTCTGGTTTTTCTTCAAAGGTGGTGGCGGGGTCTGGGCAGTCACCATCGGAGATCATTGGCTGGTGCGATCATTTGGGTGCTTTGGAAGAACAGGAACAAGCATCGGTATGAAGGTCGGGGTGCTGGATCGGACTTCTTGGTCCGGGAGGTGAAGCGACAATTTCGGAAGTCGCTTTCGAGTTGTCGTCATCATCCGTCTATCCCACATTAGGCTCTTGAGTAGTGTTTTTATTTATTTTCTTTCTTTGTTCTTGCTACCATGAGGTCGGATGTACTCATTACCCTCTTTATCAATAAAGGTAACAGTTTTCTTTAATATATATATATATATATATATATATATATATATATTAAAAATATATATAAAAAAATATTATATATATATATATATATATATATATATATATATATATAAAATATAGATTTTTTTATATATATTTTTTAATATATATATATATATATATATATATATATATATATGTATATATATATATATATAAAAAAAAAATATATATATATATATATAATAAATGTATATATATAATAAATATACGTATACATATATATAAATACTTAATATAAAATATTTATATATATATAAATATAGTATATATTATTATATAACAGTATATATAATAATATATATACATAAATACATATACATATACATATATACATATATACATATATATATGTATATATATTTTAAATACAATTTTGTGCAAAATGTCATTATGTGTAAATTCACAAGTTATTTTATTATATAATTTTATGACTTATATATTTTACCACTTTAATATATATTATTAAAATAGTTTAATTTATATATTTTTAAATTACTGTATTTTATTAATCATGGCCATTTGGTGTCCAAACCTAGCATGGATTTTTCGGCCCAAATGTGTCTATTACATTCAAAGTCTGTATAAGTCATATTGGACTTGATTCATGACTTTGGGTCCCATATCTGGACTTCGGTTCAATTTCGTATACGTGGATAAAATAGTAAATAATTAATTAATTATTTTCCAAAAATTGTAACTTGTTGTTTTTGAATTTTTATATATATTTCAATTGCTGTATAAATATGGAAAAAATTGTATTTAATTACTATGTTAATTTAAATAATTTAGTATAATTATTCCAGCATTTTATAAGTAATTTTGGCATTTTATAAAAATAGGAAAACAGAATTCATTTTCAGGATACATATGTTTGCTGATTTTTAATAAATATCTATGAGGGTTTAAATTCCAGAAAAATTAGTATAAATTTCTATAATTACCAAAGATCATTTTGGTTCTTTACTTTATGTATATTTGAGCTTTTTGTCTATCTCAAAAATTATTGGAACACAGTGTACAGTTTGATTTAATTATTGATTAATTACGACTTACGATGTTTCACTACAAAAAAAGTGGTCTTTGGGACAACAAAAAACCGTTCTAAAAAGTGCTTTTACAGTCCTAAATATTATTTGGGACGGCAGTTGGGACGGATTCAAACGGTGCTATTATGGTGGCGTGGCAAAAGCTTAAGGGATGAATTTTGCCGTCCTAATTATTGTTAAATGACTGATTGGAACCGTCATAATAATTTAGGATAATAGTCACATAAAGAATATAATTTACTTTTAGGACAGTTACAAAATCGTCCCAAAAACTTATAACAACTATTCGAATTATTTTAAAATTATTGTTTCCTTGTTCAGCATATAGAATGTACAATTAAAAGATATATATAACAAAAACAATATATAACTAACTCTTTAGGTTCAAAAAAATATTGTAAACTCTAAAGTACATCAACAAAGATTAATTCCATTAAATGTTATATCCTATCGTTTACAAAATGAACTCAAAGCGCTTTACATCATTGGACGCCTTCACATCATTTACAAAAATGAACTCAAAATGCTTTACATTATTAAGTGTTCATCTATCATTATTTACAAAATAAATCTAAAATTGTTTACATTATTAAGCATCATTTTCCATCATTTAAAAAATGAACCCAAAATGTTTTTTTATTAAGCAAATCTTCCATCATTTGTAAAATCAGCCCAAACTCTTTTAAAGGACCTGCAAATAAAAATAAAAAATAACTAGTTAACAAAAGACCATATATACATCAAGAATTTATGCAGAGTATATGAGAATACCATGAACCTGTGTGTACAATGTTTAGGCAAACTGAACAGCTACAACCAAGTAAACCCATTAGCAAACCAAAGGTAGCAAAACTTAATTAGCAATTAGAACCAACCATACCAACCCAAATTGGTAAAGGACACACATCCAAGTGGAGGAAAAATTGCCCCCATCACCTTCAACAAAGATACTATTGCAGCTAGTACATGATAAAAAGTGCAACCAAGCTAGAATAAACCATACCAACCAAAATTGGTAATGTTAATCCAAACATCAAAACTGACAAACTGTTGCGGCTAAAACATGAAAAGCAAAATTTGAAGCTTTAAAGCTTGAACAAAATAAAACCTACCCCCAAAAGAACTTGTAATATTCAAACTTGAAGTAAGAAAGCTGCAACTAGGAAAACATGAACCAAACAGCCCCAAGAAAGCTTGTAATATCCAACCAAAATAACATAACTGCCCCTAGGAAAGTTTGGACCAAAACAACAAAAGTACCATACAAACACAAGTGTATCCAGTAGAAGAGTTCAAGCAATTCCAATTGTCGTATCCACTCATTTCTTACTGTAGAAGACAATAAAAAGAATTGCACAAAATTGCATGGAGCATGAAGAAGGAAGAAAACCCAACATAGAATTACTAGCAGTAAGAAGGATATTTATGAAAAAATTTCTCACCTAAAATGCAAAACTGATTCTTAAGCTAATATATGGGGTGTCCCTGATAACTTCGTTCCAACTTACTCTAGTGGCCCCAATTATAGTAATCATAAAATAAACTAACTACTTGAGAACATTGTTAGTGAGCAACTAAGAATTGTCGACAAGAAGATGCAATGATGCAGTAAACTTTTAGTCATAACCTATTATTTGTGCAAAGATATAGAAAAATTTTAGCCAAACCCCATATTTTGTTCCGGCCAGACAACACCGGTATGGGTGCTAAACAAAGGAAAAATAAAGTTAGTTGAACACATTAGACTACAGAAATTATTCTCTTGTCAGTGTTGGATCTTTACTCTACAACTAGAATGAAATAAAACCAAAAACACTATAGAGGATGCTGTCAAATATGTTATTGTATAGTCTTACCACAAAGTTTGATGTAGAGCAGTTTGACATTCAAGATAGATTGCGATTTAAACCAATTTCAACTAGAGTGTAACTATTACAAATTTTAACTGCCAGATAAGTGCCAAGTCAACTATTATAGAAAATGCCAATTATCAAGGAAAAATTTACACTTTCATGGCCCATTTCGAGTCCTATGAGTAAGTACATCTATAATTACACTACATATGTGCCATTGTGTTAGAGAAAATTGTATACTACTATTTGTCATTGTTTCTCCGAATCAAGACATACAAATGAAAATGATGATTCGAGTAGCTAGAACGAAAGCAATCATACGTACAAATGAAATGTTCAGTTAACTAAAAGACTGAAAGTGAGGCACTCTTGAGTTTTATCTTTCCCTGATGAAGTTGTGTACTCAGTCTAATCTACACTAACATGCATACTTAACTAGTCACTCGAGGCTTTGCAAAAAAAATATTAATCACCAATTTGAGTGTAACGAATTAAAAGTAATTATTTGGTTAGCGAGAAGCCTATTTATACACAAATGCATGCGCTAAACCTGATTGGAAGCTATCCCATTTGCATCTGTCCGGCCAAAACTAGCGCTAGATTTAACAATTCTTTCATATTCACATAAAAAATCGTAAGTATTTGAGCTAGAACAATCATTGTCAGATTTTGGTGGTCTTGAATCATCTAATGTGTTGTGAGCAGATGTCCAATTGTTCGTGCCAAATTAACCAAATCTTTCTCAGCTGCTAATTGTTTGGATAAAGAATGTAGAACTGCAATAATGCATCTGAGGATAATGCTTCAACAAAACTGAATTATCCTTGCAGAAATAATCATGTCCGATCTCAACCAAACTAAACCATCTTTTTAGAAGCACGCATGTCAAGTCTTTCCCACCCACTCTCTACAGCAAATAGGTCTTTGTTTTTTGTCAGGAATGCTAAGAGTGCATGTTTGTCCGTTACAAGTTGGCTGGGGCAACAATAATCATTAGAGGGTTATGATTTACCACATCCGTGTGGTTTTTTTTTCAAATGCATTAATCATTAAACATTAACAAAGATAATGTATTTGTCTCATGATGTATGTCATTATGCCTCTAATGTAAAGCTTTCATTTATTTTAATTAGACACAAGATAGACCAACAATATTTTCCACAAGCCCATGACTTCAGTCATTATATTCAATGATGTAGAAGCTTTCGGAATCTTTATGCTAGGGCATGATGATAACCTCTGAGCGATGGTGAATGCTTTAATTGACAAATGATAACGTTACACGAGAATAAAAGATACCTGACTAGATTGTCATTTTAGCTTGTAATGTAGCAAGATCATCTTCTTCGGCAATATTTTTTCGTTGAGCCTAATGTGTCGGTTGCCTGCCAGCTAGATTATTTTGTGTGAGCAATATAAGGAGCATGAGCAAGGGTAGCATGCTACAGGAATTGTTCCTCTAGCTCAACTCCCTCCAACTCTTCAAGTTCTGCTTCCAACTCATCCTGCCATTAAAGAAAATATATTTGATATATCAACCTAGAGAATGAAAAAGATGCAACTAAAGTCTTTTCGGAACATGACTACCTCATCAAAGTCATCAGCTGCCTCAATAGGAGTCAATAGTGCTTCTTGAGTCTGTTTCATATTTTTCGTCTGGTCATTAATTTCATCCGTAGTCTTGTTAACATCATCAATATTCCTATAAAACAGACAAAAATTAATATTCAGACGTAACAATAACTTAACTCACTTTCTATAGATACATTAAATAGACAATTTGAGGGTTCATCTACACAACCTTAATCGTACTAATGGAGAGGCTCTTTCCAAAAATTATGTGTATATAATTGAAACCAAACATATGTATGCTATACAAAATTTTGATATCAGATTGCAGATTGCTAGCAAATTATAAGCATGTTGTAAATTTCACCAAAACATATGTATGCTAGAAATTGAAAAATGACCCCCAAAATATATGCCCAAGTTTTGCTAGAAAGGAAAACTGCCAAATGGTCAAGCAAGCATTTCTCATATACATAAGTTAATTTCATACCTATAGATATATGCCCAACTCCTATCGATATTTATGTTCCTAAATAAAAATCAAAAGAAATAAAAGTTGATAACAAAAACCAAAATCTAAAACTATAAAGCAATATATAAGAGAAGATAAATCAAGTGCAATACCTATTTACAATGGAGGCTTTCCCCTTCCTTTGTTATGTATTGTTGGATTAGTGTTAGAGCAACAAAAATCCTAAAATTCAAACAAAAAAACAACAGTTATATAGATATAATTAGGTGAAAACAACCTTGTAAGTAATTTTTTTTTGCATATTTAAAGACAACTTAAATCTCACAACGATCTAGAAGAACTATTTTTAAACTCAAGGCCTCTCCAACTAGTCCTAAATGGTGAACTAAAGAGACCTTGAAGCTACAAAGTAGCTCCTGCTGATCTAATGATTATTTTTCTTTGTATTCCTTTCTTTCTACGCATGCATGTACCAGCTCCCTCCTAGTTCTTGGTTTTTTTTGCGTACAAGTGATTTAATAGGGAAATTAATGTTCACTCATCCATAACCAATTATATGTTGTTAGACAAACTAATGTCCATAACCAAGTATTCTATATTGGTCAACTCTATATCTTTCCATGATTCTCAAAAACGAGATAATACAGTCAGAATGGCCATTTATTCTAATAACGATATCTCAGGGTACAAGTACAATTATCCTCACTCTCTTCTACAACTGAGACTTACTACGTTACTGTAATGCCCCGCTCCGCATCGGTGCATTATGATGAGTCGTTGACTCGAAGTGTTGCGTTGATCCGATAAAGTATCGATGCGAATCGATGCAAGTGTTGCAATTGGCCAAAGGTAAGCTTGAGTCGGTTGGGATCTATGAATCGAATCGATGCAAAGGATAAGTCCCGTCGAGAAAGTGCTGACTTTGGTTGATCTGGTGTGCAGGCTATGCTTTTATGCTGGACGATAAGAGGTCAGCATTTTGCCTTATGCAATGAAGTGTCCGCAAAACCAAATCGTGGCCTTGCAACGGATTGTGGCATGGGCGCGATAGGTCAAATCAACCGAGTGGTTCAAAGGAATGGCTAAGTCAGGGAGTTGGCTATGCGATTGAGTTATGGAAGCGAGACGCTTCAATCGGCAAAATGGCAAGGCGTATCAGCTTAAGGTAGGCGGGTTCTTGACTCTCTCTCCCTATTCCTTCACGTCTAATAAAATATGTTGTGGTGTGCGTAATATGTTATCGAGTTAGCGAGCGTGGCTCGGCGGCAAATGGTCTAAGTATGTGTCGAACACTAAGATAGAACATTGAACAATCGGACAATTGAAGCGACATGCATCAAGTGCGCGAGTCGCGGTAGGGCATGATAGTAGAACATTGAAAGACAACATCGAGATGTGCATCATGTGCACGGCTCCGAGAACATTGAACTCTAGGCGTAGAACCTTGATTATGGTGCTGAGCGTGCCTTCGTGCACTTAAGCTACGAAATGACTAAGTAAATACGGAGGTAGGCTATACGAGTAACATTATGTACGGGATACGTGAATACGAGTATGAGATGACTAAGCCGTTGGACGTCGTGCATCAATATGGATGTGTTGGGGCATAACGCCGACGGAGCTCC
Source organism: Iris pallida (assembly GCA_029216955.1). Taxonomy (NCBI): domain Eukaryota; kingdom Viridiplantae; phylum Streptophyta; class Magnoliopsida; order Asparagales; family Iridaceae; genus Iris; species Iris pallida. The sequence goes on from JANAVB010022170.1 coordinate 75,375, forward strand.
CCATATGAATGGTAGATTATGTTATGGAACGCGAGATGGATTGGAATGTATTTGTATGCTATGGCGCATATTGCATGGTCAATGGACTCGGATTGCCCGTGCACGGGTGCGGCTTCCCTCGAACGGTTACGCCGGGACGCCGGGACCGTTCGGCCTAGGAGGGAATTATGTGTGGTATTTATGGTGCACAACATTCGGACGGATTGCGACCGTCCAGTGCTGTGATAAGCTATGATATCCGTAAGTTTGGGATCCTTCGGATACTGGGCTAGCAACCCGTATCGAAGCGATTGTAGGCTTACACATAAGAGATGCCAAGTCCATTACGGTGCGAAATACCGTGACCTTCATATAGATAGGGCCGGGGGCTGAGATGAGAGCTAGGTGCAGGCGCAGGGCCTGCCACCCATTATGCATATGTTTACGTTTATGATTGGTCGGTTGTATGAATCGTATGTTTGCTTATGCTAAGTTCTAACCACTGCAGGCTAAGAAATATGGGATGAGATGAGCACGAACACTATGTTTATGTTTCAGATTATGTCTAACTGTATCTGCTGCAGGAACACGGTGTGGGACACATTTAAGTTATGTGCTATGTTTAAGTATTGCCATGAAATCGATCCTAAGGCTAAATAGAAAGATCACCAGATTAAGATGTATGCTCACTAAATGATTAAGTGTTTGGTTTGGGTGCGAGCGGGTCTTGATCAGTGCGAAGCGAGGACGAAAGCACTAAACCCCCACTAGTTTATGTGCAGGCTCAGGTTATGATCGGCTCGGGGCGGAGCTTGGCTTGGACGTGCCGAGGCAGGGAGTCCTTGGCGTTCAAGAGAAGCACCGCATATGCGTTCGGACTTGTGACATGGAGATGTTCGGCCAAAGACTACTTGGTGGCTATACAGGTGCATAATGTATGGAACAATATAATCCTTTGTGAGCTAGAGAGATCATGAGCATTGTAGCCAATTGGCATTTTATGTTGGGCTATTCAGAGCCTTTGTAACCTTCAGTTCAATAAATAAAAGAGATTCTTATGTTATTCTTTGTCTTCTTCCGCTGCTTATGTTATCAATTTGAGACGAACACTATGTGAATCTGTCATCTTGCCTTGCACGAGCGCAACTCCAGGCTCGTACGGCATCACGCCCCAGCGAGGACGATGATTGGGTAAAATCTAGCGAGGACGAGCGATTTCTCAGGTCGGGGCGTGATAGTTACCGTGATAAATGATCATTAACAGCATAAAGAATGATCATTAACAGCATAAAAAAGCCAAACTAAACTTATTTTCTCATCTAAAGATTACAATAACAGGGAAATTATCAAAGAAATTTGTGGAGTGTTCATAAATAGTACAATCAACAGAAATTGTCAATATAATAGAAGTTTCTCTAAAGCACCAAAGTGCAATGGATATTGTTACAATATCACAACTACTGTATATGTGGAAAGGGTTAGGAAATTGTTGAATATTCTTCTTCACAAATATGTGTTACACTTTAAACTTTCAACCGAATAATTTCACCCAAATAAATTTCTTTATTAGGGTTTACTTTTTTTTCGATCGATCAATCGACAGCAAGATTATTATTCATCAACCAACCAACCAATGGAGAATAGTGATCGAAAGCCTTTCATACCCAATTTCGAATCTGTGGTCGATTGATCTAGTATAAAAATCTCTTTTGGTTGTAATTTGATAGAAGTTTGTAGAATTTAGATTGGAATTTATTGATGCTCTATAATATAATGTAGTAGTAGGAATTTTAGATTCTGTTAGTGTTCAAGTTTGTAAATTTCACATATCATAAGAAATAATTCTGAATTATAACAAATCTACAAAATAATTATCAAATAGGGAAAGTTTTTTTATTTAGATATTGCACATAATAATCAGGTAAAATTATCTTATTTTTCTTGAATCAGATAAAAAATTAATTTTAGATTTCTTTTGCATAATTTTTCTATATCAGACACGAAGTGGTGTGGTCCATTTTGATTTGTAGTTCTAGAGGTTGTGGAATCAATGGCCTATATGCAGCAAAAATTTGGACTCTTTAAGTCTTCAAATTTCGGAAGTAAGAACAATTACCTCGCCGTGCCACCAAAAACCGCGTCGTCCTGCCGTAGGCCTCACCGTGCCGGCCTGTCTTCATCCTTGTTGTGTCGTTGTACCGTCCTACTATTAACTTTGTCGTACCATGCCGTCCTGCTGTCATGCGCACCGTACCACGCCATCCTGCATCAACCGCATTCGCAAGGAGGGGAGAGAATTGTTGTCAACTGCGCCACTCCATGACTTAGAGGAGGGGTGAGATCTGCCGTCAACCGTGCCGCAGAGGAGGGGAGAGAGAGAATAGTGGAGCGGAAGGGGAGAGGAGTTTCTTAGAGAGCAGATAAGGGAGAGGAGTTTTTGTAGAGAGCGTGGGGTGGGGTAGGGAGTTCATGGAAAATTTCTTAGACTGGCAATTTTAGGGGGAAAAGTCAGCGTATTTTATCGGGGCTTTTTGAGAATTAGGGGAATCTAAACAGGTTTTAAGGATTTGTTATGCTTAATTCCATGAGATTTTTTAAGGGGTTTTAGGGATTCTTTTTTTGACAAAAAATTATGTTGCAAAAGAAACATTATTTTTTGGAACGATACAAATTAGTTGTCAAAAATCTAATATTTTTTTGTCACGATTAGATTTTTGTTGTAAATAAAAAAAAATTGTTGCAAATATGTTACCACCATTTTTAGGAGCAGGAATAGAGTGTGCCAACTATTTTGGGACGAAATGTTTGGAACAATTTAATTTTTATTGCTTAAAAATTGCAAATGGCTTTTCTAACAAATGTCTATATTTTGTTACAATTAATTACCTTTGGCAATAAACATTTTTTGTTGTAAAATTGTCCCAATAAGTCCTTTTTCTTGTAGTGAACGGTTAGGAGTAAGGAAAAAAAAATTCTAAAAAATTTGGTTTGGGCCGTCAAATAATTGCCATTTTGCTGAAATTATTTGAGACGGTCTCAAAATTTATTTGGAACAAAAAATATTAATAATCCCAAATATAAGAGCCATTTTTCAATCTATCACCAATAAATTTTTTTTGTTATAAAAAAATATAGCAGTCCCAAATAATAATTTTTTAGGACGTTTAAAACTAGAGTTCTTAAAAGTGTTGTCCCAAAAGCCAACTTTTTTGTAGTGTTGTGTGATTTTAGGATATTGTAGTTGGACCTCACCCTACACTAGTAAAGGCCCTAGAAAGTTAGTTTGGGTATTGTGTCACCCCACATTGGTCTCCTATGCTAAAGTCATCATTTGGCTAGGTGTCCAGTCAGAAAGTCGTGTCGCACAACTAATGTCTTATTGTTTAATTTAGTATAAAAACTAAGTTTATGTATTATTTCTACAGTGACGAGTCACCAAAATCTATGGCATTTCCTTCACTACCTTGCTTTGCTAGAGGCAAGTACCCCTATAAACTTTATTTACAGCATATAATGATTTATGTATAGACCATGTTAATATCTAAACTGCAAGTCGTATATCACCATGTTTCATATGCTTGATACTGCCCTTAGTGTCCACCATGCTTTATACTGTTCTCGTATCACTCACATGTTATAAAACGGGTTAAGGGGAAATTGTTAGTAGAGTACGTGATCATGCCCCCTTCTCCGTATGTATTTACCGAGCATTATTATATTCTATATGTAGCTTTGTCGTATGTCTGATCCTGCGTTTGTGTATGGATATACACCGATACCGTTAAGGGTACGTATGTACACTTCAGAAATTGATATGTACCACTGTACATCCTATTTACCTATTGACTGATCACTCACTTGCTACAGTTTTAAACTTTAAAACAAACATATGATGCCATGATAGATTATGATACGCTATAATTCTACACTTCTTCTCATTTTATATTTTGTATATTTAGTTTGTTAGAATCAGTACTTGCTCCCGTCTTGACAGGATAACATTGTATGTATACTTATCGAGGAGGAGTTGCTATGTGATTCCTATTATGGAGTTGCTGTCGAGGATCAGGCTTTACTTTACGAGGATGCACCTGCTGGGAAACTCGTCTAGTTTGTGTAGTTGTTCGGGACTTTGAGAGTAGTCATATTTTAGACTATGTATTTTGTAACTGGATGTATCCAGTTTTACATTGTGGACTTGTACTTGGAACATATTCATATACAAGATAACTTTTGTGTTTGGAACATTTCTGACTCATTATTACATATAGAACTGTTAGCACACTTTGGTCTTATCTTATTTGTCTTTAGAACATCTTACTACATTTTATTTCAAGCATAGGCTGGACATGACTTGGCCCGGCCCAACAATTTGGGTAGCGGATCGTGACATATTTTAGTGGTGGCCCATGCAGGTCCTGACTAAATTGTTTGGTTACGTCATTGTACCAAGCATGCCTACAATTTGGAACTTAAGGTAACTAGACAACACTAGGAATGACGCTTAGAACACCTAGAGGAATACTAGGATTGCAACATAGGAAACACATCACATCATATGCTCTTATTACAAATTAGATTTTCTTGTTGTTTATGATTGTTTACTTAAAAGAGTCCTTATAAGTTCTTTTATTTATTACATGGTGCTCACCCGCTCATCCCAGTATGCCACACCTGAAAATGACACACTTCCTACCCAGTCGGTTGACCAGTTGGCCACACCTCCACTCCACCTACACCTACATACTATACTCCCCCACTCCATAAATCCATCAATCCAGACGGCTCCACCACCTTCCACATCACAGTCCCAGCAGGACCCGATACTCCCACCACCACCTATTACTATACCTGCCCAGGCTTCCGTCACTCTCGACGAAAACCAACTACTCACTCTGATCTAGGGGTTCCTAACGACCTATCAGGAGCAGACCACCTTACTTCGCCAGAGCATGGAGCGTACCGTGGTCCCACCACCGGTAGAGCCACGACAGAGAGCGGGGAACATCAAGGACTTCATGGGTTTGAACCCCAAGGATTTCATGGGGACCGAGGGCATCGTAGTAGCAGATGACTGGCTAGACTCAGTAGATAGGAAGCTCCTTGGAGCTAGGTTGCCGGGTGACCTCCAGGTCGAGGCAGCAGGATTTTTGCTAACAGACTTGGCAGGAGTTTGGCTCAGGAATGAGCCGCTATTTGCGAGAGGGAGAGCCACTTGGGACCACTTTAAGATCCAGTTCAAGAAGAAATTCTTTTCGACCACCGCTAGGGTAGCCATGGGGCTACGATTCCAGAATATCCAGCAGAGAAACCGTTCAATTGACGAGTATACAGCAGAGTTTAGTCGATTGAGCCGTTTCGCTTTATTCTAGTTACAGACCCAGTGGAGATGATGCGTAGGTTTTGCCATGGTCTAGTTTCAGACATTGGCATTCTCAAAGTAGCGAACGGGACGAATGACTACTACCAGAGCCTAGAGTTGGCCCGGAGCATAGAGGAGCATCTTCAGTCTTGTAAGAGGCCGACTTCTGTACACCTCGAGGGACCCTCCAAGCATCAGGCTTTTCAGTCGAAAGCCCCAGTACCGCACCAGCAGACTTACCGTCCTCCCACGCCACATCACCCAACCCCGCCAGTTAGAGCCCGGGACCCCGACAGCAGAAAGGAGCTGTGTGTGCATTCTGTAGGAGGCCAGTCCATGACACTATCGTTTCTAGGAAAAGGTTGGGGTAGTGTTTAGCTTGTGGGTCTACCACCCATCAGCTTCGAGACTGTCCAGAACGAGGGTACCAGGTGCCGGACTACCGTCTAGAGGACCGTTGCTTCCAACTCAGCAGCAGAGGTTTGGGCAACATCTGCAGCAGCAGAAGGGACCCTAGTGGAAAGCTTATAGTTTGGCTCTTGAGGCAGAACCGGAGGAGGTTTTGAAACCAGATTATTTGGCTGACGTCATCATAGGTCATGTTTATTTGCATACTTTTCTAGCTCTATGCTTGTTTGATTCCGGTGCATCGTATAGTTTCTTGTCATTAGAGTTTTTGCATAAACACCACTTAGTACACCTACCGAGGAGATGAGTAGAGTAATGACGGAAGGCGGACCTGTGCCCATTAGGGCTATCTATAGAGCTCTATTACTATAGCAGGAAGAGAGTTTAGGGGACGATTCTTTATGATGCCACTACCCGGGTATGATATCATATTAGGGATGGACTGGCTTAGCTATGCTTACGCAGCTATAGACTGCCATGAGGGTAGTATTCTGTTCAATCCCCCAGGTACGGCACCATTAAGTGTCAAGAGGACAGGGCCGGAGATCAGCCTAGAGCCAAACTATTATGCGACAGTTGGGGAGTTAGCACCGCCACACCCTATCATTAGGTAGTTTATGGATGTATTCCCAGAGGATCTTCCAGGACTTCCGCTTGACAGAGATATGGAGTTCACAATAGATTTAGTACCGAGTTCATCACCAGTATCCCGGGCTTGCTATAGAGTGAACCCCAAGGAGGCCGTAGAGATGAAGGAGCAGATTGATGACCTATTGAAAAAGGGTTTCATTCGATCTAGTACTTCTCCATGGGGAGAGCCAGTACTCTTTGTACCAAAGAAGGATGGTACAGTCTGATTGTGTATTGACTACCGGGTATTGAATATCATCACCATTAAGAACAAATATCCTCTGCCCAGGATAGATGATTTGTTCGACCAGTTGAGTAGGGCGAAGGTATTTTCTAGGATTGATTTGAGATCCAGTTACCACCAGGTGAAAGTCAGGGCTGCAGACATCCAGAAGATGGCGTTCAACACGAAGTACGGGCAGTACGAGTTTTTGGAGATGCCATTTGGTCTCACAAATGCGCCAGCTGTCTTTATGAACTTGATGAATAAGATATTCACCAGTATCTAGATAAGTTCGTCGTAGTATTTATCGACGACATCCTGATATACTCGAAGACGTCGGAGGAGCACGCTGAGCACTTACGGACAGTTTTGGGGATTCTAAGGAAAGAGAGTTGTATGCCAAATTATCGAAGTGCGAGTTCTTTTGGACCGAGTGGAGTTTCTCGGTCATGTGGTCACTGGAGAGGGGATCTCAGCGAATCCCAGGAAGATTGCTGTCGTAGAGACATAGAAGGCACCGACGTCAGTTTCAGATATCAGGAGATTCTTGGGTTTAGCAGATATTATAGAATGTTCGTCCATGACTTTGCTAGGATAGCTGAACCCATGACGAAACTGACGCGGAAGGACGCAGAGTACATCTGGTTAGAGGACTGCCAGGCAGCATTTGAGGAGCTGAAGAGGAGGCTGACGACCGCTCCAGTTCTGACATTACCTTCAGGATCTGGAGGTTTCACCATATATAGTGATGCTCGGGGAAAGGGGCTAGGATGTGTCCTACAGCAGCATGGGAAAGTGATTGCTTATGCATCTAGGCAATTACAGACTCATGAGCGGAACTATCCTACCCACGACCTAGAGTTAGCTGCGGTGATCTTTGCACTCAAGTTATGGAAACACTACTTATACGGGGAGCGAGTGGAATCTTTACTGACCAAAGAGCTTGAAGTATGTGTTCACCAGAAGGAGCTGAACATGAGGCAAAGACGATGGTTGGAGTTGATGAAGGACTTCGACATCGATTTACAGTGTCACCCCGGGAAAGCAAATGTGGTGGCAGATGCGCTGAGCAGGCATCCGATGGCATGGTATGATGATAGATCGGCATTTGCGGGAAGATCTGGAGAAGCTCGGTACCGAGATAGTTCAGCCAGGATCAGTGATACAGATGATGGCGCTAGACAATCAGTCAGGTTTGATAGGTCAGATCAAGGAGGCACAGTCTACAGATGAGAGCCTCCGCAGACTCAGGGTCCAGACTTTAGCTGGATTGCTAGATGACTTCACCATAGCAGAGGATGGATCCTTGAGGCATGGCAGCCGGTTATGCGTGCCGAAGGAGAGAGCTAGAGGCAGTCTTGCAGGAGGCGCATCAATCGCGATATTCTATTCACCCTGGTGACAACAAGATGTACCGTGACTTGCAGAAATATCTTTGGTGGCACGGGATGAAGAGAGATGTATCACGTTTCATTTCGAGATGCCTAGTTTGCCAGCAGGTCAAGGCAGAGCGTCAGAGGCCAGCTGGTCTATTGCAGCCGTTACCTATTCCCGAGTGGAAGTGGGAACATATTACGATGGACTTTATCTCAGGGCTTCCACGTTTCCAAGGAGGGAAGGATGCCATTTGGGTCATCGTTGACAGGCTGACGAAGTGTACGCACTTCATACCCTTCAAGTGGGGCTTTCCACCGAGAAGTTGGCAGAGCTATACATGCAGCAGATAGTTCGCTTACACGGAGTACCAGTGAGCATCGTATCAGACCAGGATAGCAGATTCACGTCCCACTACTGGAGGAGCTTGCAGGAAGAGTTGGACAGTCAGCTCAAGTTCAGTACAGCGTACCACCACACACAGATGGACTGTTCGAGAGGACGATACAGACGCTAGAGGACATAATGAGGACTTGTGTGCTGGACTTTGGTGGATTATAGGAGAGCCATCTGCACTTGGTAGAGTTTTCATACATCAACAGCTACCAAACCAGCATCGGTATGTCTCCTTTCGAGGCACTATATGGACGATGATGCCGTACACCGCTTTTGGGATGATGTTGGGGATAGAGTTATGCTTGGGCCAGAGATGATCACGGATGCAGTAGAGAAGGTTGGGATGATCAGAGACATGCTTAGAGTCGCTCAGGACAGGCAGAAACACTGGGCCGATGCTAGTCGCAGACCGATGGAGTTCGCCGATGGAGATATGGTGTTGGTGAAGATATCACCTACTAGAGGGTCGATCTGGTTCGGACGAGGCGGCAAGTTGATCCCCATATATATCGGGTCATTCAAGATACTTGGCAGGATCGGAGAGGTAGCTTACAGGGTTGCACTTCCACCCAACCTACCAGGAGATCACGATGTCTTTCATGTGTCTCAGCGGAGATACGTTCCAGATCCCAGCCATGTGCTAGATCATTCAGAGTTGGAGATCGGACCGAGCCTTGCAGTTACTGAGCAGCCAGTAGTGGTATTGGACAGAAGGAAGAAAAGGCAAAGGAACAAAGTCATACCCTTGGTACGAATAGCTTGGAGTCGTCACTCTCCGGGGAATCTACTTGGAAGAAGGAGTTCGGATGTGAGGGAGAGATATCCTTACTTGTTTGATCCAATAGCCACGAGGGAACCACACGTTCCCACTTGATACCCTAGAGGTTAGTCTTAATAGTAGCCTTAGTCATTTGTTTGTATTGCTTGCTATATTAAATGTTTGTTGAGTCTTCTATCCTTATGAATTTTGAGGACAAAATTTTTCAAGGAGAGATTTGTAAGCCCCAAGATTTTAAATTATTATTTTTATAATTTCAAATAGTATTTTTATCCTTAAAAGATTATTATAATTATTAGGAATTTTTTAGAATTTTAAATAATTTTTAAAATAATTTTAAAGCCAAAAATATCAATTTGCAATTTATTAAAATGTTTTAAATGCTTTTACAATTAATTAAATTGTTTCAAAGCTAATATGCAATATTTGAATTATCTGTGCAAATTTATTTGCACAGAGCATAGCGGAGGGGTATTTGTGCAAATTGGAATTTGTACATTGAAAGGCGGTAGGCTTATTTGTAATTTTCAAATCCATGGGGGGGTTTCTGCAAAATGGCACCCCGATCACCGCCTTCGGCCTTCATCATCATCTCCGGCGACTAACCCTAACCCTATCCCTAAACCCTAATCGAAACCCTAATCTAAGACCAACTCGACCTATAAATAGGCCCCCGACCCGAAACCCTAACCCCATTCACCATCCTGACCG
>JANAVB010022171.1:0-82113 GCA_029216955.1 Iris pallida
ATATACAGGTATAATAAGATAACTGAACTAACTACGTGATGTAGAGCACATCTGGTTATGTAAACTGGCTTAGGTTATACATGACTTAAATCTAGTTTGGAGTTGCACATGAAAAGGGTGTGAGATCACATAACCAAATAAATACTCCCCCTGCCCCAATCAGTACACAAGGATCTGTCCAGGTTATGTTGTTGCATATGAAAGTAGTACGTCACATGGATAGCTAGTCCACATGTACACTGGGTTATACATGAAGGCTCACATGATCATGAGTGTACATGAATGTCACATGAGTATACATGAATAAGTACGAATACAATGAGTAGACGATGCAAATGATAAAGTACATGAGCACAATATACTCGATGTATCCGAGGGGATAACATCGCATGAAGAGCTCCATATAGTACTAATTTGTGATACATCGTGACAGCAACAAGTAAACTAGTCTATAACAAGTAAATATGTCCAAGCAAGAATAAAATGGTCAGAATGTACTCGCCTGTCAACCTGAGCTGCTGATGAGGATGTGTAACTGTACTAGAGTGATGTAAACCTATTAAAACAACCACAAGTCACAATAAGGTCTAACATATCATAAGGAATACCTACAATGCACTTCTACATGATTCTAGGTCCTTCTAGGTCAAAGTCAACCATTGGTCAACTCTGGTCAAACCTGGTCAACTCAAGGTCAACTAGTCCATTTACTAATTTCTAGGTCATACACAAGTTTTCAGGTCATTCGGAGTTCGTTTGAGTCAATTTGGATCACGTTTGACCCTAAGTTGACTTTTGTCAACTTGTCGGCCAATTCGACCAAACTAGGCTCCTAACGACGATCCTAATCTGTCCAAACACTTCCTATAGTCATATCACAAGCAATTATTACATTACCCATATTTACACATTCACAAGTATATATATATATATATATATATATATATATAGATATAATATATATATATATAATATATAATATATAAAAATATATATATATATAATATATATATATATATATATATATATAATATATATATATATATATATATTATATATAAGTTATGAAAGGAAACATGGTTTGTGAGTGTGAATGATGTTGGGGGGCTGCTGGTTATGGGTCTCAATTCTGAGAAACAATTTAGAATGTGACTACAAGAGTATTCCATGTACAAATACTACAATCAATAGCAAAAATATATATAATTATATATACATATAGGCATATTTGTAGATATATGCATATACCATGTATAAAGGCCAACGAAGGTCGATCTCGAACCTGGCATGAGTTCCCAGGTCTGAGATCAAGGCCTCGACCCTTACTTAATCATATTTTCGAAATTAGGCATAAAAGGAATTAATATATATGTTTTTTTTAAAGGAATTAATATATATATACATACATATATATATCTATATACACCTAATAGGTAAAACTCCAAATGCCTAAAAATGGCTAGAAAATATGAATCAACCCCGAGAGTCGATTCCCACAAGTCTCAAACAGTGTCCAAGGACCAAAACTTAGAAATTATCGCCATAAATCTCAGTAATCAAATTATCGCAAAAATATCAAATTTCAAATTCAAAGAAAACCCCATTTTAACAAAATGACCCAAAACTCCAAATACTCCAAATTAACCCACGAAACTTGGCAAATACATCGGTCTCTACATGTGGGAAGTGTTCGGATATTCCCGGGATCGAAAACGTGTGTATCGTGTCCAGCGAACGAGTATCGGGAAACCCGATACGCATGTGAACCGAATCGATGCGAACCCGATTTCTCGCTCGTTTTCGATCCAACTCTCGTGAAACTTTGCGTACACCTGGGCCTACACATCTCCGACCTACTGGCCGAGTTACCGTGTGGCCAAGTGTCGTGCCTGAACGCACGCAGAGCGTGTCCGCGCCGGGTGCGTGCGCGTGCACAGCCCGTGCACAGCGTGCACGTGTGTCATCGAGTCTAGGGACTCGTGTGTCCCACCTCGTGTCTCGTGTTCATGTCCTAGGATAGGGTAAGTATAGGGCTACACGTTGGATACCCTAATTTGTGTCCATGTGTCATGTCGTGTCCGTGCGAACGGCGTTTCAGCGACGGCTGCCCGCGTGCGCGCGTGTGGCCAATCAATGCCGACGGGATTTCTCCCTCATTTCTCGACGAAACTTCACAAAACTTTGGGAGCGTGATCTCAGTTACGGCCCCCACCTATACGTCAATTTTCATGCGACCACGTGGCCTGTGCGTCGAGGAATCCCCGAGCAGCAGGGCACGCGCGCGGCCTGGCGTGCAGCACGTTCGTGTCCTGCTTGGACACGGACACAAGTTCGATTCGTGTCGAAACTTATGCGGTCGTGATCCTCGTGTATAGGGCTACCAGAATATGTAAATAGATTCAACAAAAATCAAAAATTAATTCATCGCGATATTTCATCAAACACCTACAAACATTAGCCGACCATGTCCGATACGGACACCAAATGAATACGAAACTGGAAAAAATTGATTCTACAGGTCAGAGGTACCTAGATGCACACTACCATGAAGAAAATCAGGAAAAATAATACTAGAATAGGATTTACCTATTGAGAGTCAAAGATCTCATTGTAAAGGGCGCCCCGAGCGCTCCAATGATCGAGTACCCTCGAACAAACGCCTCCACCACCTTGCTAGCAATGCTCCAGCAAGATCCTCTCCTTCCTACGAGCACGACGGACTTTGTTTGAGGAGAAACGGACTCCGGATGCAAAAGTTAGGAATTTGGAAGAGTGGAAACTAGGGTTTTCTCTTGGAGGCTACAAACTTCAACACAATAGGAAGGGGGGCTGCCTATGGCCAGCCAGGTATAGGGGGATTAGGGTTAGGTTAATACATGGGCCTAGGCTCCCTAAGTTGCTAGTAAAGCCCAAGTCAAAAGGCTTTAAAAAGGCTAACTAGAAAATGGCTAAAAATTAATTAAATCACTCTAAAAATAATTAATAAATTCTAAATTAAATCTAATGATAAAAAAATCTAATTCTAATATGTCATCAAGGTTCTAGGTCATGGTTGACTAAGTTAAACCCACAAGACTATTCAGGCAATAACCCAAACCACACATCATCACATGAATTCAATAAATTAATAAAATAATCTAAAATTACAAAATGACCAAAATACCCTTGAAATGAAAAGTGGGTGTGACAAGTCTATCCCCCTTAAAATAATTTTATCCTCGAAATTAAAGACAAAACTGAATAGACAAGAAGGATAGAAAGTCATACGTCAAGACTGGAAAAGATAAGGGTATTGCTGCGCATCTCATCCTCCCTCTCCCAGGAAGACTCACCTGGAGAGTGATGCCTCCATGTTATGTGAACTAAGGATATCGTCTAGTTGCTCAGCACCTTCTCTCGTCGATCCAGAATCTCCATAGGCTGCTCTGGATAACTGAGAGTAGGGCCACCTCAATCTCGGAATGATCTAGTACATGGCTGGGATCTGCCACGTACCGTCTCAGCTGCGACACATGAAATACGTTGTCGACTCCCTCTAATGTAGGGGCAAGTCCAGCCTTTATGACATGTTATCGACTCTTTCGCTGACAATGAAAGGTCCGATGAAATGCGAACTAAGCTTTCCACCTCCACCAAACGAATAGTACCACGCGTCGGAGATATCCTCAAGAATACTAGATCTCCAACCTAGCACAAACATGGTCTCATCTTAACTATAACAATCACATGATCAACAAAAAAAATCACAAACAAACAAGATTTAATCCTAAGTCTAAGTTGTACCTCAAACTGCAAAGGTCTCCGGTGGCTGTCGGTCCAATGCCGATGTCTGTCCTGCACCACACGAAGTCGATCTCTGATGATCTTCACCTTCTCTGCTGCATCAACAACCATCTCAGGTCCCAATAAAGCTTACTCTCCAATATCATCCCAAGACAAGGGTGTATGACATCTATGCCCGTACAGTGCCTCGAATGGTGACATCCCAATATGGCCTAAAAACTTGTTGTATGCAAACTCCACCAAGTACAGGTGATCCTTCCAGATCCTCCAAAATCCAGAACACAGGTCCGCAGCATGTCCTTGAGAGTCTAAATAGTCCTCTCTGACTGTCCGTCCGTCTGAGGGTGGTATGCAGTACTAAATTTGAGATGAGTGCCCAAACTATCTGCAGGCTCCGCCAGAAATAGGAAGTAAAGAGACTATCCCGATCGAGAATGCTCACGGGAACCCCGTGTATCCAGACAATCTGCGTATATACATCTTCGCTAGCTTCTCAGTAGATGTACACATTTTAAATGGCAAAAAGTGGGCCGATTTGGTCAACCTGTCCACGATGACCCAAATCGCATCTTTCCTCCTGGTGTACGCGGCAATCCAAAAATAAAACCTATCGTGATGTGCTCCCACTTCCATTCGGAATGGGCAATAGCTACAACAGTCCTTCTGGCCTCTGCCTCTCTGCCTTAACCTGCTGACATACTAAACACCTGGCTACGAAGCGTGCTACTTCCCGCTTCATCCCATACCACCATAGATGCTCCTTCAAATCTCTATACACTTGTTGGAACCTGGACGCATAGAGTACTGAGTGCGATGGGCCTCCTGTATGACCTGCTCCCGAAGCTTTCTGCTAGGCACACAGAGTCTGGAACCGTGCCTCAATATGCCGTCCTCTACAATGATAAACTCTTCATCAACCAATCCTGCTCGAACCTGCACTCGGATACACCACAGAGTAACATCGTCAAACTGTGCTGACTTGATCCCTCTATCAAGTTTGACTGAATCTAAAGGCCCCACATCTGCATCTGAACTCCTGGCACGATCACCTTGATCCCTAAGCTCTCCAAATCTGCTAATAAGTGACGATCTATCGTCAAACACATAGCTACCGGATACCTACTCAAGGCGTCGGCAACTACGTTGGCCTTCCCTGGATGGTACTGTAATGAAATGTCGAAGTCCTTCATCAATCCAACCATCTGTGCTGCCTCATGTTGAGCTTTTTGTGTAAACACATACTTCAAGCTCTTGTGGTCTATGAAGATCTCCACACGCTCTCCGTATAGATAGTGCTTTCACAACTTAAGAGCAAAGATAATTATAGCCAACTCTAAATTATGGGTAGGGTAGTTCTTCTCATGCGGACGTAACTGCCTGATGCATAGGCAATCACCTTCCCATGCTGCTGCAAGACACAACCCAAACCCTTTCCTGAGGTGTCACTGTAATAGTGAACCCGCCTGATCCTGATGGCAATGTCAAAATCGAAGATATCGTTAATCGCTTCTTCAACTCATCAAAAGCTACCTGACACTCCTCTGACCAGAAAACTCTGCGTCCTTCCGGGTCAGCCTAGTCAATGGCTCTGTAATCCGGGAGAAATCCTGAATAAACCTCCTGTAGTATCCTGCCAATCCCAGAAAGCTCATGATCACTACCACTGAACTCGGTGCTGTCCACACCTCGACTGCTCTGATCTTCTTTAGGTCGACTGAGATCCCATTCGGTCACAACATGACCTAGGAAATTAACTCGATCCAAGAAGAACTCACACTTCGAGAGCTTGCCGTAAAGCTGCTCCTTCCTGAGAGTCCTAGAACCACTCTCAAATGTTCCTCATGCTCTTCTGGGGTCTTCAAATACACCAAGATGTCATCGATGAACACCACCACGAACTTGTCCAAGTACTGGTGGAACACCTTGTTCATCAAGTTCATGAACACCGCCGGGGCGTTAGTTAACCCAAACGGCAATACCATGAACTCAAACTGGCCATACCGAGTCCTAAAAACTGTCTTCGAAATATCCTCCTTCTTCACCTTCACCTGATGATAACCTGACCTCAGATCAATTTTGGAGAATACCTTCGCTCCGCTCAACTGATCGAACAGGTCATCGATCCTTGGCAGCGGGTACTTGTCCTGCAACGAGTATCGGAAAACCCGATATGCGTGTGAACCGAATCGATGCGAACCCGATTTCTCGCTCGTTTTGATCCAACTCTCGTAAAACTTCGCGTACACCTAGGCGTACACATCTTCGACCAACAGGCCGAGTTTGCATGCGGCCAGTGTCGTGTTTGACACGCACGCAGAGCGTGTTCGCGCGCGGGTGTGCGCGCGCACACCCCGTGCACAGCATCGTGCACGTGTGTCATTGAGTCTAGGGACTCGTGTGTCGCACCTCGTGTCTTGTGTTATGTCCTAGGCTAGGGTAGGTATAGGATTACACATTGGACACCCTGATTCGTATCTACGTGTCGTGTCGTGTCCGCGGGAACGCATTTCAATGGCGGATGTCCGCGCGTGCGCATGTGGCGATCAGTACCGACGTGATTTCTTCCTCGTTCTCGATGAATTTCATAAAACTTTGGGAGCATGATCTCAGTCACGGCCCCCACCTACACATTAGTTTTCACGCGACCACGTGCCTGTGCGTCGAGGAATCACCCCGAGCAGCAGGGCACGCGTACGGCCAGATGTATAGCGTTGTGTCCTATTTGGACACAGACATGAGTTCGATTCGTGATCAAAAATTATGGGGTCGTGATCCTCGTGTATAGGGATACCAGAATATGTAAATAGATTCAACAAAAATTAAAAATTAATTCATTACGACATTCATCAAACACCTACAAATATTAGCGACACGTGTCCGATACGGACACCAAATGAATACAAAACTGGACAAAATTGATCCTACAGGTCACGGTATCTAGATGTACACTACATGAAGAAAAATCAGAAAAAACAATACTAGAATAAGATTTACCTATTGAGAGTCAAAGATCTATGAAGGGCCCCGAGCGCTCCAACGATCGAGTACCCTCGAGCAAACGCCTCCACCACCGTGCTAGCAATGCTCCAGAAAGATCCTCTCCTTCCTACGAGCACGACGGACTTCGTTTGAGGAGAAACGGACTCCGGATGCAAAAGTTAGGAATTTGGGAGAGTGGAAAACTAGGGGTTTCTCTTGGAGGCTACAAACTTCAACACAATAAGAAGGGGGGTTGACTATGGCCGGCCAGGTATTGGGGGATTAGGGTTAGGTTAGTACATGGGCCTAGTGTCATGACCCGCACCCTAGAGTAAGGGCACGAGACGTGGGTACGTCCAGCCTACGCAGAATCGGCGGTAGAACGCTATATAGGGTCTGTAAATACTACGACTAAAATAGATAAATGTACCTGTGCAGTATAACACTCCGAATGGAGGTGACATAGTAATACAGTCTCAATCACATAAACAAAACTAAGGTAGATAGCATGAAAGAAAATAGGATAGATAAAAACAGGAAATAAGTTCGAAATCCACACAAGTCCAATGCTAAACACAAAGTCACAGAGTATAGAATATAATATAGTGCTACAGTCTGAAAAGTACTAGCTGGCTCGCAGGCCAGGCAAACCTAACTAAACTACACTACTCAGGGTGAGCAAAGTCTAGTGGCTCAACTATCAAGCCACGGTCCAAGTATACTCCATCTAACCCGTCCTCGGGCAATCAGCCTCTGAATCATCTGTAAAAATGTCAACGGTATCTTGTTAGGAAAATGAGCAAGTACAAACACTAACAGCAGTTTCATGTGAATTGACAAATACTATAAGAGACAGTATAATGAAATACAAGACAAAGATATAGGCGACTTGGGAACCATTCGAAGGCCGAGTTACAACCCTTAAACCAAATAAAGATCGGGGTTGTAACCCTTCCTTCGAACAGAACTTAGTCTCAAATCATGGTACAGTATAAAGGCAGGTAGAGCATGTGAGTAAATAAAATTATAGCATGGTGAGAAGTACAGAAAGTAAAACTGAACTGGATATAAGATACGACAATAAATGTAAAATATGATTTGAACTATTAGAGCGATATGTGATCAGCTTTTAGGTAAGTGACAAGACAAGTTATCCACTTGGCCCGACAATCCACGGTGATCTCACGAAAAGTCATGTCGGCCAACCTGGATAATAGGCGCACGGAGGTATCTGTTACACGTGAGGTGAGGGTGGCGCTAGCAAAATAGTGACAGGAGGCTTTGATCACATAACCCCTAATAATTCCCCCATCCCCGAATAGTATCACGAATTTGGACATAGCACGTCATGGCACGGGATTCCATAAGAGGGTAGCAAGTCCTCTTAGAAATCGTTGTCTATATAAGTACACGAAACATGGAATATCACATACCAATATACCAAGAAAGTCTAGGAATAACATCTCATGATAGGATCCGATGTATACTAGTCCGTGAACTATCGTGTCAAGAATCAAGTAAGACACTACAACTGAATCGGATATAGTAGATATCAAGATAATAAAAACTATCAGTGAATGTACTCGCCTGTGGTCCTGAGATGATAAGGTGAACAGACGTTCAGAGTAAATCACAGACCAAAAATGAGATACTATGAGTTAAACAGGGTTTCATAATGAAAAGGAAACTAATTTAAGTCATGATATGCAAGTCTAAGTCAAACTAGGTCAATCTAGGTCAAACCGGGTCAAACTGGGTCATACTAGGTCACTGGGAGTCAATCCAAGTCAAACTAGGTCAAACGGGGTCAAGGGTTGACTTACAGTTGACTTTTGGTCAAAAAGTCAACTCTGGTCAACTCTGGTCAACTCTAGGTCAAACCAGTCTAATATTGACCAACAACTGATTTTCAGTCAACTGGTCAACTCTGGTTTGGTTTTGGTCAAATCTAGTCACTTATAGGTTAAGTTTGACTCTCGGTTGACTTTTGTTGACTTTTGGTCAAAATGGTCAACCGAAGTCAAAACTAGTCTAGGAGCACTATATTTGACCATTACCAACCAAAGGAACCAAGTTCTAGCCATACCTATAACTCTAAACTCAAATACCTTAGTTCTAGGTATTACCTACACTACCCTTACCAAGGTAAATACCTATACCTTGCACATACCACTCTAACCTAGGAATACTAGCCTAGGTTCCCTAGGATAGCTAAATACTATCCTATACTAACATTACCAAGAAATCCTAGTATCTAGGTCATCTAGATTATCTTAGAACATATGTTGGTTTACCATACCCCTTACCTTACCTATATACCCTCTTACCATTTAACTAACACTCACACATACTCTAACTAAGCTCACTCACACACAACACTCATGATACCACACTCACCTATAAGCTTTCCTATAGGTTTACACACACTCACACAATGGCTCAAAAACACACACACACAAGCTGAATTTATGGACTGATTTCAAGGGGTTATGGTGGTGGTTTGATGGGCTGATATGTGGGCCTAATGGGACAACCATTTGATGGTTTAGGGACTGGTTTTTGAGTGGTTTAAGGGGCTGAAAATGGGTGATATTAGGACTGAATATGGGGACAGCCATCAAGTGGTTTGATGACTGAAATTGGTGGACTGTCAAGGGGCTAACATGGCTGAACTATGGACTGATTTTGTGGACTAAAGTTGGACAATACAAGGCTGAATTTGGACAATTCAGTGACAGCTATATGGCTTGAAATATAGGCAATGATAGGCCAGGTTTGGGACATGAATGGACTGTATTGTGGACAGGTATTGCTGGGCTGTTGGGGACTGAATTATGGGAGCTAATGGTCTGAAATTGGACAACACCTAGGGGGTTAAGGACGGCCAAAATATGGTTTGTATGGACTGATTTGTAGGCCAACTTGTGGCAGAAATATGGACAGGTTTTGGAGACTAAATATGGACAATACAAGGCTGAATGTAGAGTGGTTTAAGACTGAAATTTAGAAACAACAAGGGGGTATGTTGGGGGTGTAATATGGGCTGAATATGGACAGTCAAAGGGTGGGTTTGTGGCTGATATATGGGGCTAAACATTTGAGGGTTACATGGCTGTCAAGGCTGCCCATTCCCCACACACACTACTGCCATATGCAGCAGCTGATTTGGTCCAGCAGTCCCCAATGGGGATTGCATTACACTGCTGTGAAGACAGCAGTTTTCCCTCCTTCCATTCCTCTCCTCTCCAATCTCTCACAAAACAACACACATACCACTCTCAAACATTCCCTCAAACACCTTTAATACAACACACACACATACACATTTAACTCCACCATCCCACTCTCAATCCTCCCCTAACCTTGGCTGAAATCCACACCCTTCATGAACACAAATACAACACACAATATCATCACATATATATATGCCACAAAATACATATATATATATATATATATATATATATATATATATATATATATATATATATATTTTTATATATACATATTTATATATATATATATATATATATATATATATATATATATATATATAGAGAGAGAGAGAGAGAATAATATATATATAAGCCACATATATATATAGAGATTAGATAATATGATAAAATATGATACTTAGGAAAACACATCCCTAAACACATAGAAAATCTGAGATTAAATATTAAAACAACAACTAATCAATATATAATAAATCCACATGTGTCCTAATAGGGTTTTTCCCACTAGGACACGATCCTACACATAGGACACATCTACAAGTCTCCAAATGGACACAAAACGGACACAAATGGAGACACAACCATGGAGGTCATTCCTATGGGTCAAAATCAACCTAATGCATGAGTGAAATGAGGAGGAGAAGGGATTTATACCTTCCGGTGATTCGGATCGAAGAAAAAGCTTTCCGATGCGCCACCGACACGTAGGAACCCCGAATGGACACGAACGAGCTCCGACTCCTCCCAAACTTGAGTAGCTTCCTCGTTGGCTTGAATGAAGAAGGAAAGAAGAAGGTTGGGTGGAGAAATGGAAGGATTTGGTGGAGAAAATGATAGGGATTACTCTCTAGAAATTTGGGGAAGAACTAGAGAGAGGAAAATGAAGTGGAAAGAAATGTCATGAGTCTCTCTCCACCCCTAGCTAGGGCCGGCCATGATGGGCTAATTTTCCCCTATTTTACAAAGTCTAAAATACCCCCACTACCTATTTAATTAAATATTAGGAATGGGTTTAAGTCGGGGCTAGTTTAGTCATTCTAAAAACTCTAATCTAACCAAACCCTATCCATAATAATTAGTCTAACCTCTAACTAAAATATTTATATCATGTGGGCCATGGCTAACTAATGTGTGGGTCCCACTAGAGTCAAAACTACCCCGGGTCCCCGATACAAGTCGGATTGAGTTAAAATTCGAACCCGACTCAAATAACCCCAAAATAATATTATAAATAAATAAATAATTCTAAGGTGGTAAAATGATCAAAATACCTCTGCTCATGAAAACTGGGGGTGACAAATCTACCCACCTTAAAAAAAAATTTGTCCTCAAAATTAAAACAAACATACACGGAATTCAAATGCAGAAACATAAAAAAATTTAT
The DNA here is from genome assembly GCA_029216955.1 of Iris pallida. NCBI lineage: Eukaryota > Viridiplantae > Streptophyta > Magnoliopsida > Asparagales > Iridaceae > Iris > Iris pallida. The sequence goes on from JANAVB010022171.1 coordinate 11,383, forward strand.
ACCTCACGGCTCGAAGAGATAAGGGAAATGCTCCCACATGTCTTCCTCTCTCTCCCAGGTAGACTCACCTGGAGAGTGGTGCCTCCATGCAACACGAACCAAGGGTATAACCTGGTTTCGGAGCACCTTCTCCCTACGATCCAGAATCTCCACTGGCTGCTCTGGTTAGTGAAGAGTAGGCCCCACCTCGATCGCTGAATGGTCCAATACATGGCTGGGGTCAGCCACGTACCGTCTCAGCTGCGGCACATGGAACACATTGTGTACACCCTCTAGCGTAGGTGGCAAGTCTAGTCGATAAGCCACTACACCGACCCTCTCAAGGATAGTGAAAGGTCCGATGTAGCGCGGACTAAGCTTTCCGCCTCCGCCAAAGCGAATCGTGCCCCGTGTCGGAGAAATCTTCAGGAACACCAAAGCACCAGCCTAGATATAAAACAAACTCAGCACACAAGACAAACAAAATCACAAGCATCACAAACAGGAACTGAAACTAACCTCGAACTCTAACGGTCTTCGGTGGCTATCGGCCCAATGCCGCTGCCTATCCTGAGCCACCCGAAGTCTGTCTCTAATCAACCTGACCTTCTCAGCTGCATCCACTACCATCTCTGGTCCAAGCAGCATTCTTTCGTCAACATCGTCCCATGACAAGGGAGTACGGCATCTCCGTCCGTATAGAGCCTCGAATGGTGATATCTCTATACTGGCTTGGTGGCTGTTGTTGTAAGCAAACTCTACCAGGTGAAGATGGTCCTCCCAAGAACCCTCGAAATCAAGCACACACGTGTGAAGGGGCTGAAAATGGGTGATATTAGGACTGAATATGGGGACAGCCATCAAGTGGTTTGATGACTGAAATTGGTGGACTGTCAAGGGGCTAACATGACTGAACTATGGACTGATTTTGTGGACTAAAGTTGGAGAATACAAGGCTGAATTTGGACAATTCAGTGACAGCTATATGGCTTGAAATATAGGCAATGACAGGACAGGTTTTGGGACATGAATGGACTGTATTGTGGACAGGTATTGCTGGACTGTTGGGGACTGAATTGTGGGAGCTAATGGTCTAAAATTGGACAGCACCTAGGGGGTTAAGGACAGCCAAAATATGGTTTGTGTGGACTAATTTATAGGCCAACTTGTGGCTGAAATATGGACAGGTTTTGGAGACTAAATATGGGCAATACAAGGCTGAATGTTGAGTGGTTTAAGACTGAAATTTAGGAACAGCAAGGAGGTATGTTGGGGGTGTAATATGGGCTGAATATGGACAGTCAAAGGGTGGGTTTGTGGCTGATATATGGGGCTGAACATTAGGGGGGTTACATGGCTGTCAAGGCTGCCCATTCCCCACATACACTGCTGCCATATGCAGCAGCTGATTTGGTCCAGCGGTCCCCAATGGGGACTGCACTACACTGCTGTGAATACAGCAGTTTCTCCCCTTCCATTCCTCATAATCACCACTCATTTCCCCTGTTCAATCTCTCACAAAACAACACACACACCACTCTCAAACATTCCCTCAAACACCTTTAATACAACACACACACATACACATTTAACTCCACCATTCCACTCTCAATCCTCCCCTAGCCTTGGCCGAAATCCACACCCTTCATGAACACAAATACAACACACAATATCATCACATATATATACATATATATATATATATATATATATATATATATATATATATATATATATATATATATGCCACAAAATATATATATACATATATATATATATAGAGAGAGAATAATATATATATAAGCCACATATATATATATATTTATATATATATATATATATATATATATATATATATATATATATATATATATATATATATATATTAGATAATATGATACAATATGATACTTAGGAAAACACATCCCTAAACACATAGAAAATCTGAGATTAAATATTAAAACAACATCTAATCAATATATAATAAATCCACATGTGTCCTAATAGGGTTTTTCCCACTAGGACACGATCCTACACATAGGACACATCTACAAGTCTCCAAATGGACACGAAACGGACACAAATGGAGACACAACCATGGGGGGTCATTCCTATGGGTCAAAATCAACCTAATGCATGAGAGAAACGAGGAGGGGAAGGGATTTATACCTCCCGGTGATTCGGATCGAAGAAAAAGTTTTTCGATGCGCCACCGACACGTAGGAACCCCGAATGGACACGAACGAGCTCCGACTCCTCCCAAACTTGAGTAGCTTCCTCCTTGGCTTGAATGAAGAAGGAAAGAAGAAGGTTGGGTGGAGAAATGGAAGGATTGGTGGAGAAAATGATAGGGATTGCTCTCCAGAAATTTGGGGAAGAACTAGAGAGAGGAAAATAAAGTGGAAAGAAATGTCATGAGTCTCTCTCCACCCCTAGCTAGGGCCGGCCATGATGGGCTGATTTCCCTCTATTTTACAAAGTCTAAAATACCCCCACTAGCCTATTTAATTAAATATTAGGAATGGGTTTAAGTCGGGGCTAGTTTAGTCATTCTAAAAACTCTAATCTAACCAAACCCTATCCATAATAATTAGTCTAACCTCTAGCTAAAATATTTATATCTTGTGGGCCATGGCTAACTAATGTGTGGGTCCCACTAGAGTCAAAACTATCCCGGATCCCCGATACAAGTCGGATTGAGTTAAAATTCGAACCCGACTCAAATAACCCCAAAATAATATTATAAATAAATAAATAATTCCAAAATAATTCTAAGGTGGTAAAATGACCAAAATATCCCTGTTCATGAAAACTGAGGGTGACACCTAGGCTCCCTAAGTTGCTAGTAAAGCCCAAGTCAAAAAGGCTTTAAAAAGGCTAACTAGAAAATGGCTAAAAATCAATTAAATCACTCAAAAAAATAACTAATAAATTCTAAATTAAATCTAATGATAAAAAATCTAATTCTAATATGGCATCAAGGTTCTAGGTCATGGTTGACTAAGTTAAACCCATCAAGACTACTCAGGCAACAACCCAAACCATACATCATCACATGAATTCAATAAATTAATAAACTAATCTAAAATTACAAAATGACCAAAATACCCTTGAAATGAAAAGTGGGTGTGACATCATTTCAGACAGGAACAGTCGCTTCACATCAAATTTCTGGAGGAGTCTACAGCTGAGCTTGGGTTCACAGTTGAAGTTCAGCACCGCCTATCATCCATAGATAGACGGGCAGTTTGAGAGGACCATCCAAACATTGGAGGACATGCTGTGGGTTTGCGCACTCGACTTCGATGGATCGTGGGAGGATTACTTGCATCTTGTGGAGTTTGCCTATAACAACAGTTATCAGGCTAGCATCGAGATGACACCGTTCGTGGCACTATATGGACGGAGATGTCATCCACCTTTATCTTGGAACGACATTGGCGAGAGGACTTTGCTTGGGCCAGAGATGGTGGTAGATTCGGCCGAGAAGGTCAGACTGATCAGAGAGCGTCTCAGAGTTACACAGGATCGACAGAAGCACTGGACGGACAGCAACAGACGGCCCCTGAAGTTTGCAGTTGGAGACAGAGTGTTCCTGAAGATCTCACCGACCAGAGTCACCATTCGTTTTGGCAGAGACAGGAAGCTCAGTCTGAGGTACATCGGACCGTTCGATGTGACGGCACGAATTGGCGAGGTGGCATATCGACTAGCGCTTCTTGCTAGCTTGGAGGGAGTATACAACTTCTTTCATGTGTCCCAGCTTTGATGCTACATTCTGGATCCGAGCCATGTGGTGGACTACTCAGAGCTAGAGGTAGGTCCGAGCTTGACCTACGAGGAGCAGCCAGTAGAGATCCTTGATCGGAGGGAGAAACAACTGCAGAATCAGACCATACTGCTTGTCCGAGTCATGTGCAGACACCACTCTACGAGAGAGTCCACATGGGAGCGCGAAGACGAGATGCGAGAACACTATCCCCATTTGTTCGCTTGATTGCATCTTGGTTTCCAAATAAAATTTTTGAATTCAATAAACAATTTGATTGGATCTAATATGTTATGATTTTAATTTTTGGAATAAATGCTTCTATTCTAAATTTCGATGATAAAATTTTTAAGGGGGAGAGATTTGTAACTCCACTTTTTCGAATTCTTAGAATTTTAATCCAAAATAATAATTTGGGTTTAATCAATTATTTTGAATTTAATCCTCATAGCTAGTTTTGGAGGGAAATTTGAACTATTGGCTTTGGGAGAGAATTTTTAGTTTGTTGTAACCATTTGAAGTGGTCCCCACAATTTCAAACCTCCTAACAAACTTTTTCTAACTGATTTTTGAAAGTCATGAAAATACTGAAGAGGGGCTGGTCCTAAGTGGTTAAAAACCAACAGTGGAGGGGCCTAAGTGCCAAATAACTTTTCTCTATTTAACTTGGTTTTGGAGAGAGAGTGATCATTCTTCTCATTTCAGTACAAGTCGAGCTCTTCAAAGAAAGTCCTTTCTCCCCAATCCCGACCTAACCCTAACCCTAATTTCTGAAGATCACTCCACGGCGCTGGCAATAGTGATTCACTCCTGCGACCGAGTCTTTTGGTGAGTTCCACCTCTTCGTTAGCAAATTCTTCGACGGAACAACCGATCCCGACGATCATCTGTCCTTTATCTCGTCAGCGACACTTCTCAGCGGCGCTCGGTTGTGCAAGATCTTCTCCGACGACCGAAGATCGATAGCGGCGATACTCTTTCTTTCTCCGGTGATCTTTGTGACTTCTGGAACGTGAACTTGATCTTCATCGAATCCGTTCAGATTGATCTAGACTCTGGTAAGTCGATCGATCTCATGAAATTGGGTTCTCAATCGTGAGATCTATTCTTAATTCTTGCACTGATCAAATCTTCCTTCGATATAGATCCTTGGGGAGTAGGTTCTGTAGAATCGATCGTTTGAAGTTTATTTTGCTCGGACTCTCGATCCTCTGGTAAGAATTTGATTGATTTTTATTTCAATTCAAATCAAGGACGAATCTAGTATGTTGATCGATCATTTTTCTTTGAATCTATAGTAGGAAAGTGATCGAGAGAGCAGCAATAGGATTGATTGGAAATTCGGTCCTGATCGAGAATCACTCCAGATTTGGTGAGAACTCTAGTCTGTTTTTCTCTGTCACGACCTGCTACCCAAATTGTTGGGCCGGACCAAGCCATGTCCAGCCTACGCTTTGTTAAAGCGTAGTAAGTTGTTCTAGGAGATACACAAAATGGTACTAAGTGTGCAAACAGACATATATTAAAGTATTTTTAAGAGATCATCACAACACAGCATCTATTGACGAAAACAAATAAGTTTTATAGGTTATTACACTTTCAAAGTAAGAACTGGAGACAAGGTCCAGTAACCAAGTAAAAGTTGTAACAACTCAAAGTCTTAGTCTAAAACAGGAAAGCCAACTAAGCAAGGTTCCCCGCTGGGGCCTCTTCTGGAGCAAAGGCCAGGTCCTCTAAGGAAGTCCTATAGTAGGTATCATATAACATTTTCTCCTCGGATAGTGCACCAACAATGTTATCCTGTCAGCATGGGAGCAAGTACTTTGTACTACAAATATAATACTGAGCATGAAATGAAAAGAGATGTAATAACAAAATCATGGCATATCACAGTTTATCAAGTTTTAGATACATTTTGTCATGGCAACATATGTTTGTTTGAAGTTTAAAACTGTAGTACGCACATGATCGATCAATAGGTAAATAGGATGTATTGTGGTACATATTAAAATTCTGAAATATACATACGTACATTTAACGGAATCAGTGTACGTACATACACAAACACGGGATCAGACCTACGACAAGATTGCATATAGAATGCGACCTTGCTCGGTACATACATACGGAGAAGGGGGCATGATCACGTACTCAACTAACAGTTTTCCCATAACCCATTTTACAACATGTGAGTGATACTGAGAGTATTATAGAGCATGTGGAAGATACTAAAGCAGTATAAAGCATGATATGACTTGCAGTTCAAGAAACGGTATTTTAACATAGTTCGTGCACAGTTCATTATCATTTGCAGTAAATCAAGTTTGTAGGAGTACTTGGCTAGAGCAAAGCAAGGATAAGAATATGTAGCTATAGATGTCTGGTGTCCTGTCAAAATGATATACAATCTCAGTCTCTAAGTTATGATTAAGATTTATACTAGTGGTGTGACACGGCTCCTAATAGGATACTAGCTAAGTGATGCTCTAGCAGTCCAATGTGGGGTATTACAACATCTAGACCAACACGTAGTGTCTCTATACTAAGGTAGGGTAAGGTCCCGATACTAAAATATCCCAAAAACCCACAAAACACATAAGTCAATATTAATTAATTATTCAGAATGTACATTGTTTTCCAATAATTATTAAGATAGTTATACAGTCCTAACTTATTTTAAATAATATACCAAATTTATCATTGTTAATTATAGTTATTTTTTATAAATTTTCTGGAATTTATAATCAAGTGTAATTATTTATTAAAAATCAGTATACAAGTATACATTGAAAATGAGTTCTAGTTTCCTATTTTTATACAGTATAAAAAAAGTAAATTAAATCCTCAAAAATTATATTAAATTAGCTTAAATAACGTAGTATTTTATAGTAATTCTTTTGAAATTTATTCAGCATTAGAAATTTGTCTGAAAATTCAAATGTCATAAAACAAAGATTCTGAAATTAAATAAATAATTATTTAATGTATTTGTCTACGTATTTAAAATTGAACCGAAGTCCAGATACGGAACCCAAGGCCATGAACCAAGTCCAACATCACTCGACTAGATCCTGAATATGTGTAGGCTCATCTAAGTCCAATCAACCCATGCTAGGCTTGGACTTATAGTGGTCGTTTGCACAAAATACGTGAAATAGTAACTAAATACGGAATTTAAATGTAAGTAAATGAATTTAAATTACAGAAATTGAGAGCGTACATATTACCGTATAGGCACTGTATTTATAAAATACATATTATAGTATAGGCACTGTATTTATTTACATATTACAGTATAGACACTGTATTTATAGAGTACATATTTAAATATTATAGTATAGGCACTGTATTTATATTGACATAATTTAAATGACAAAATTAAATGACATGAAGTAAAGAACAAAAATTAAATACATATATATTATTATATAATATATTCATCCAAAAACTCAAGAGAATTCAATTACAATATTACAATATTAATATCATAATATTCATATAAAAATCACATATATGTGTGTGTATATATATATATTTTTTTTTATATGTGTGTGTATAAAAAAAAAAAAAGTGTGTATATATATATATGTGTGTGTGTGTGTGTGCGTGTGTATATATATATATATATATATATATATATATATATATATATATATATATATATATATATATATATATATATATATATATATATATATATATATATATATATATATATAAAATATATATATATATATATATAAATATATAATTTATATATATATATATTTTTTATATATATATATATATATATATATATATATATATATATATATATATATATATATATATATATATATATATATATATATATATATATATATAAAATATATATATATATATATAAATATATAATTTATATATATATATATATTATATATATATATATATATATATATATATATATATATATATATATATATATATATATATATATATATATATATATATATATAAAGTGTGTATATATATTATATATATATATATATATATATATATATATATATATATATATATATATATATATATATATATATATATATATATATATATAAAATATATATATACACACTTTATATATATATATATATATATATATATATATATATATATATATATATTTTACATGTGTGCGTATACACATGTATGTATACATACATGTGTATACGCACACATGTAATATATATATATATATATATATATATATATATATATATATATATATATATATATAAAATAAAAAAAAAATATTACGTGAAAAAAATATATATATATTCTAATAAACGATCTTTTTTGATGTTGCAGTCGCTCCTTCCCTGTGAGCCCCTTGGGGCCCCCTAGCGCCCGTCCTCGAGTGTTCCCCGCCCGGTCCCGGCGGCCTCCCCTTGCGGGAGCCCGATGCCCCATTCTTGGCCGGCCGACTGCCTGGCGCTGGTCGGCCATCCTCCTTCCGCCGTCAACCCCGGCCTCCCGGCTCCTCCTCCTCCGCTTTTCCCTCCTGGTCCTCTCCCGCCACCGTCCGGCTTCGCAGCCTCGTCGTCAGGTCCTCCCACGTGCTCCGGCTTCACTCTCGAACCGCGCTGGAGCGGCCGTCCGCCTCGCCCTCAGTTTGTCGTGTCCGTCGGCTTCACGGCCTCCCCCTCTTGGGCCGGGAGCTCCCCGGTGCTCATCCCCCAGCCGCCGCAGCATCCCTATCCCGTCTTCATTCAATTTTCAAACGGGTCTTTCCCTTCCTCGGGTGGGGAGCCCTCCTGCAGTGCAGGTCTCGGGCTTCCCACTGTCAGGCCCCTCGGGTCCGCTGCCTTCGGCGCCCCTCTCGAGGAGGCTCCTTCCCTTTACGCGTACGCTACCGCACGTAGTCCTGATTTTCCTTCCATTCCTCCTAGTGGGTCCCACTTTGACCCGAGCGTTGCTCTCTTTGGTAGCCCATACCCGGGTCTCTACGCTTCAGACGGTTTAGCGTACTTCTCCACCACATCGTCTGAGTATGCGGGTGGGTCCTACCCCCCCCTTCTTTTTCTACGCCTCTCCCATTCTATCCCCTCACTTTTACGCAGGTTTCCATCACCACAACCCCACGCTATTCCCCATCCCGTGCTATTCTACGCCCCACCTTCACTCCCCTCTCTCCTCTACACATACATCCCTTTCCCTTTGTCACCCTTCTCTTCCCGCCTGGGCCCCCCCTCCGCCCCCCTCATCGGCTTCCCCCCTTTCGACTCCACCTCGCTTCCCAGCTCTGACTCCCCGCCCCCAGCTCAGGCACCCATCGTCGCTTCCTACCCCCGGGTTTCCCCCCCGTGTCCCAGGAGGCTCTGCCGAGCCCAGGCGAGGCCACCCTCGGGGCCCCCTCCCGGGCGGCCAAGGGTGTCTCCCCCCTCCCCTTCAGGCCGTGATTGGCACGGAGAGGGCGCTTTCTCCTGTTCGGGGAACGGCATTCACCCCGTCCCCTACCGTCCCCCTGGCAGTTACGTCATCTCTACCCTCCCCTTGTAGGTCGTCCCCGGCCGTCCCCGCAACCCTACGACCCTGTCCCGGTCTCTCCACTACCTTGATTGCTCCATCGCTTCAATGTGGTGGATCCCCGGATCCCCTAGCTCCCGTAGCCGTCCAGCCATCTTTCGCCGCCACGCTTCGTCCGGACTTAGCTACCTCAAGAGATCCCCCAATCCTCGACGTCTCCCTCCCGGACATTGAGTACCATCAGGATTCTTCTGTTCCTGTGGTCCCGTTCTCCGACCTGGAATTGTCTTCGTTGTCTTCCGCTTTCCCCCACACCTTCATCCTCAAATTTTCTACCGGGTGCCCCAAACTCACCAGGGTGCAGGAGGCGATAGCCAGTTGGAGACTCTCGACGGATTATCGAGTGGCTCCCCTTGACCCCAGACATATAATTCTCCACCTCTCCTCCGATACCGACCATAGGACCGTGTGGTCCAAGGGCACTTACAGGATCGATTCCCACCAGATGAAGATAATTAAGTGGTCATCAGGCTTTAACACCAAAGTGGACTCAGAGGTGGTCGCTGCCTGTGTGACCCTACAAAACCTACCACTAATATGCTTTGTCCCAGCGGCACTCAGGCGTATTGCCAATTCATTCGGGACGTACGTGGCAACGGCGCCGGAGACTAGTAACCTCACCAAGGCTTATTATGCCAAAATCTGCGTGGAACTCGATCTCACATCAGAACCACCAAATTTTATTACCATCGAGCTTGGCAACCAGACTCACACACAACAAATCCTTTACGACAACCACATCATGTTCTGCAACCACTGTCATTTAAGATGTCACTACCAAAGCACTGCCACCGTCTTCACCCAAAACTCAAAAAGAAATCTGTCCGGAAAGACAACGAGCAAACAGAGGGGACGACTCCTAGGCCACCCCTTCTACCTCTTCCGAATCTGGGCATCATTACGGAAGCATGGAATCATGACGACTCTCCTAACCCCTTCATCTGGGTGAGCAACAAGCTCAAAGCCGCGAGGAAATCTCTATCTAATTGGAGCAAACAGGCCTACGGGGATATTTTTTAAGTCGTTCGGGTTGCAGAGGACGATGTCACTCGTGTCGAAGCCATATTCGCGTCGGACCGATCCCCCTTAGCCAGGAAAGTCCTGAATCTCACGAAGGCTATGCTCAAATTCAGGCTCAAAGTGGAGACAGACTTCTGGAAGCAGAAAGCGAGGTTGAAATGGGATAGCAAGGGGGATAAAAACTCCAAAATTTTCCACGCCTACGTCAATGGCCGCAGACACAAACTATCGATTCACCATACCGCTGACGAGAATGGGAACATCATATCAGACTATAAGAACATCCAAGCAGCCGCAGCAGATTTCTTCTCCAAATTATTCTCCAAATAAATGGTTCACAAAGACAGACTCTTCCTAGACCAAATCCCCAGTCTCATTAATGACGCCGACAACGCCAGGTTGGATCGTCCTTTGACCGAACAGGAAGTGAAAGAAGCTGTTTGGGCTCTGAACGAGCACAGTGCCCCCGGCCCGAACGGCTTCTCGGGTGTCTTCTTTCGAACCTGCTGGGATATTATCAAGTAGGACATCACCGATGCGGCAATCGCATTCCCCGAAGGAACAACATACCCCAAAGCCATCTCCAGCGCCAAGCTGATTCTTATCCCAAAAAAAGAAAACCCAGAATCCTTCCGCGATTTTCGACCCATCAGTCTTTGCACATTCACCAACAAAATTATCTCCAAGATCATCGCCACCAGGATGGCAGATATTCTCCCTAAAATCATCTATGAGGAACAAAGCGGCTTTGTTAGAGGGAGGAACATCCAAGACAATATTATGCTGGCCCAAGAGTTAATCACCTGCATGAAGTTTCCAGTTAGAGGGGGCAACATCACCGTCAAAATTGACATGGAGAAAGCTTACGACAGACTGGATTGGCAATTTATGATTTTGGTCTTCAGAGCATTCAAATTTTCGAAAAATTGGACCAACACAGTGTGGAGATCAGTCAGTTACTCATGGTTCTCCACGGTTATCAACGGTCAATCCGAAGGGTTTTTTAAATCTATAGCCGCGGCGTTAGACAGGGCGACCCTCTATCTTCTACTATCTTCATCATAGCAGCAGATGCCCTGAGCAGAAACCTTAACAACATGGTCAACACTCTAAACTTCCAGTACTATCACACTTCCAGTGGATGCCCGATCATCACCCACCTGGCCTTCACCGACGATTTACTCATCTTCTAATCTGGGAAAGTTGGAGCGATGGAGGTGGTCCACAACACCCTGGAGAGGTATTCTAGATGTTCCGGGCAGAAGATCAATCATTCCAAAAGCATTATATACGCCCACCACAGCATCAAAAGAGAGTATACAATCAGTCTCTCCAACTTAACATCCTACTCTGTTGCCCACCCTCCGTTCAACTATCTCGGCTGTCCACTTGTGTACGGTAAATCCAACGTAGGCATATTTGAGAACCTGATCACTATAATCAGGAACAAACTCTAGGGGTGGCATAATACCATTTTATCCCCAGGCGGCAAGATGATCTTCATCAAAAACGTCCTCACATCCATTCCCATCCATACTCTGGCGGCGTCTTTCCCGTCTAAGAAGGTTCTCTCGTCGATCGAGCAGATCTTTTGTAATTTCTTTTGGAGGCACAACAAAGGTCAAGACAAACATCACTGGCAAGCTGGAAAGCCATGGCTCACCCTACCGAGGAAGGGGGCCTGGGATTCACCAAACTCTCACACATTGTTAAGGCTTTCTCGATGAAATTGTGGTAGAAACTCCGCATGAGTAAGAACTTATGGACCAGGTTTATGAAAATGAAGTACTTCAAACACATCCACCCATCAGTGGCCACAGCCAACAGCAGAGCCTCTGCGGCTTGGCGTCGAATCCTAATCGGACGCGACCTCGCCGAGCCAGCAATGAGACTCCAATTAGGTGGCGACGAGTCCGATCCGCTCCTAGAGAGATGGATTGGGGACGGCTTAATCCCGTGTCTAGCGGTGATCCCCGGTAACAGTACGATCAGAGACCTGTGGATTTCAACCAACAACGACTGGAACTGGAACAAGATTCACGAATTGTTCGGTGATGATACGGTTGACAGCATCCGCCAGCACGGACTTAGACTCAGTCGCGATGCCGACGAGCTGAGGTGGTCGCTTGAGGCCTCAGGGGCATTTTCGGTAAGGTCAGCGAGATTCGCTATCCAAGGGAACGGGCAGCCGCATCACACCATTGCGCGCTACTGGCATTCCTGCATTCCTAATAAGTGGTCCTTTCTCCTGTGGAGAGTCATCAAGAAGAAACTGCCGACGGACGAGATCGTTAACACCATCGGGATTAGCCTAGCGTCAGCTTGCAATTGCTGCTCTGATCCTCAAGAGGAGACTATTGACCACATCTTCAGGGAGGGAAGTCTGCCAGACAGGATCTGGAGGACCCTTAACCGACACTACAATATTGTTCTAGGGGGTGGATGCTTCTACGATCTGGCGGACAACTGGGGGTCAGCTTCCCACGGCCACCAGATTGTTGCAGCGGCCGCTACGTGGGCGATTTGGAAGAACTGCAACAAGACGAGATACGAGGGTCACCAATACTCAGCCGACCAGCTTATTAAAGAAATATTCCGATAATGTCGCAAAAGGAGCACCCTGTGCTCACACAGTCCGAAAGCATTCTGGTCCTCAATCCCCCTAGCTTTGAGAGGTCGAGTCGCCCCTCCCCCTCTATGATCCTTTTTGTGGTATACTTGTATAGGCTTTTGCTTTTTGCGCCTTGTATACGTGGTCTGACCTAGGCCTTTTGAGCCGTGATTTTTATAAAGAGGGGTTTCTTATATATATATATATATATATATATATATATATATATATATATATATATATATATATATATATATATATATATATATATAAAAAAAAAATATATATATATATATATATATATATATATATATTTTATATATATATATATATATATATATATATATATATATATATATATATATATATATATATATATATATATATATATATATATTGTTTATATATATATATAATATATATATATATATATATATATATATATATATATATATATATATATATATATATATATATATATATAAATATATATATATATATATATATATTAAAATAGTAATTACATATTAAAAGTCAGAAAAATAGCATTTTTAATTAAAATGGTGAATTAACTTATTGTTATAAATATTATACATATATACATTTATTTATACAATATACTTAACCATATATATATTATAACAGTAATATATGTATATATATAAATCAGTAATATAATTTGGTTTTTGATATATATATATATATATATATATATATATATATATATATGTATATATATATATATCAAAAACCAAATTATACAAAAACCCACACCACACTGAGCATGGGGGCTCGAACTCGGGTCACGGGAAAGGAGGGGCTTTAGCGCTGCTGGGCAAACCAGCAAGCCCGCAGAATCCTATTGTTAGGAAGGGGGGGTTTGGTAAAATATAATTCGAAAGAATGCAGGGGGTCACTATCATCGTGTCCCGAAGGATGGACACTCAAAAATGTGTCATATTCGTGTTAGGGCTTTCCTGACATGAAATCTCGTGTCGAACGATACTAGTGTGTTTGTCGTATCATTCTCGACATAATGGCTTCACTCACGTGTCACCATGACACGATTTTTGTGGCATGTCAGCGTGTCCTGACAAGGGTTTGATATTTCTTCGTGTCCTTGTGTCAGGGTGCGACACAAACAGGGCCAAATGGCTTGTCGTGTCGAGACGAACACGTTTGTGTCACTAAGTGGAAGAAATGATGAAGAAATTGGAAAATGGCTTACTTGGTCGGTCGGGCGGGCTACGTCGGCGGTGATGCGGCGGTCGTGGTCGGCGGCGGAGGGGGTCTTCGGGTCGGGCTCGTCGTGCTCGACACGATGGTGTCCTCGACGGTGGACGGCAGGGTCGGGGTGCGGAGAATGGGGGTCGTCGGAGTTGGTCGTCGGAGTTGGTCGCCAACGGTCGTCGCGTATCAGATAGTATCAGGGGGAAATTTAAAATATTAAATTGTGGATTTAATATCAATAATTAAAATTCATAAAAATTAGGGGTTTTTTCTTTGGGATGTGTGCCTATTTATAGGAAAATTTTATTAGGACAACCTAACCATGGTTAATTACTAACTCAGCCCTAGGGTTAAATATTTACCATTTTGCCATGAAAGTAAGAAATGCAGCATTTACGATAGCAGTTTTTAAATTATAAAAATTCAAATGACGTCCAAACGACTCCAAACAAATCGCAAAAAAATTCTAAAATTAATAAAAAAATATTTAGAACCTAATGGAATCAATTTGGAGCAAATTTGGAATTGTTTTTTATTAATTTTTTTGAAAAAAGGGATTACAAATCTTTCCTCCTTGAAAAATTTTGTCCTCGAAATTTCCAAGGTAACAAGCAGAAAAAGACTACTCTTTCTCGGCTAGTGGATCGAACAGATAAGGGTAATTCTCCCTCATGTCCGACTCCCGCTCCCAAGTGGACTCTCCTGACGAGTGTCTACTCCAAGTTACTCTGACTAAGGGGATGACCTTGTTCCTCAGCCTCTTCTCTCTGCTGTCTAATATCTCCACGGGCTGCTCTGCGACTCCAAGGCTTGGTCCGATCTCCATCTCTGAATGATCCAGTACATGGCTGGGATCGGGAATGTGTCTCCTTAGCAGAGACACATGAAAGATGTTGTGAACGCCCTCCAAGTTGGGTGTTAGATCAAGTCTGTAGGCTACCTCTCCAATCATGCCGAGAATCTCGAATGGACCAATGTACCTAGGGCTCAACTTGCCCCCTCGTCCGAATCTGATTATCCCTCTGGTAGGTGATATCTTTGCCAATACCATGTCTCCATCGGCGAACTCCAATGGTCTGCGACTAGCGTCTGTCCAGTGCTTCTGCATGTCCTGAGCAATTCTGAGTCTGTCCCTGATCATCCGGACCTTCTCTTCCGCCTCAGTGATCATCTCTGGTCCGAGAATAACTCTGTCTCCGATGTCATCCCAAAAGAGTGGTATGCGACACCGTCGTTCATACAATGCCTCAAAGGGTGACATGCCGATGCTGGCTTAGTAGCTGTTGTTGTATGAAAACTCTATCAAGTAAAGATGACTCTCCCATGATCCTCCAAAGTCTAATACGCAAGTCCTCAGCATGTCCTCGAGTGTCTGAATCGTCCTCTACGACTGTTCGTCAGTCTGCTGGTGATACGCTGTGCTGAATTTGAGTCGGCTGCCCAACTCCTCATGCAAGCTCCTCCAGTAATGGGATGTGAATCCACTGTCTCGATCTGATACAATGCTTACTGGCACTCCGTGCAAGCGAACTATCTGCTGCACATATAGCTCTGCCAACTTATCGGTGGACAGCCCCACCTTGAAGGGTATGAAGTGAGCACACTTTATGAATCTGTCGATGATAACCTATTTGGCATCCTTCGCTCCTTGGGAACGAGAAAGACCTGAAACGAAGTCCATACTAATGTGTTCCCATTTTCACTCGAAAATGGGTAAAGGCTAAAATAGACCGGCTGGTCTCTGACGCTCTTTCTTTACCTGCTGGCAAACTAGGCACCTCAAGAAAAACATGCTACATCCCTCTTCATTCCGTGCCACCAGAGATGCTCTCACAAGTCACAGTACATCTTGTTGGCACCGGGGTGAATAGAATATCGCAACTAATGTGCCTCCTGCAAGATCGCCTCAATCAGCTCGCCCTTCGGCACGCATAACCGACTATCGTGACTCAAAGATCCATCCTCTGAAATGGTGAAGTCATCAAGCAGTCCAGCTAAATCCTGAACTCTGAGTCGACGGAGGCTCTCATCTGTAAACTGAGTCTCCTTGATCTGATCTATCAGACCCGACTGAATATTCAGTGCCATCATCTGCATCACAGCTCCTGGTAGAATCATCTCGATACCAAGTTTCTCTAGATCCTCCCGTAGATGTCGGTCCATCCTCATGTACCATGCTATCGGATGCCTGCTCAGGGCATCTGCTACTACGTTCACCTTCCCGAGATGGTACTGCAGATCAATGTCGAAGTCTTTCATCAACTCCAACCATCTTTACTGCCTCATGTTCAGCTCCTTCTGCGTGAACACGTACTTCAAGATCTTGTGGTCTATAAAGATCTTCACTCGCTCTCCGTACAGATAATGCTTCCATAATTTGAAAGCAAAAATTACTACAGCTAACTCCATGTCGTGAGTAGGATAGTTTCGCTCATGAGTCCGTAGTTGCCTAGATGCATAGGTAATTACTTTTCCATGCTGCTATAAAACGCATCCTAGCCCCTTTCCTGAAGCATCGTTGTAAATAGTGAAGCCTCGTGGTCCTGATGGTAGTAAAAGAATCGGTACAGTCATCAGTCTTCTCTTCAGCTCATCAAATGCTGCCTGGCATGCCTCCATCCAGATGTACTTCGCGTCCTTCTGTGTCAGCTTCGTTATGGGCTCGGCTATCCTGGCAAAGTCCTGGGCAAACTTCCTGTAATAGCCTGATAAACCCAAGAAACTCCTGATCTCTGCTACTGATATCGGAGCCTACGTCTCGACGGCAGCAATCTTCTTGGGGTCCACTGAGATACCATCTCCAGTAACCACATGACCGAGAAACTCTATTCGATCAAGAAAGAACTCGCACTTTGACAGCTTTGCGTGCAACCTTTTTTTCGTAGAATCCCGAGAATTATTCGTAAATGCTCATCGTGCTCCTTTGGCATCTTCGAGTATATCAAGATATCGTCGATGAACACCACGATAAATTTATCTAGATATTGGTGAAATGTCTTGTTCATCAAGTTTATGAAGACAGCTGCCACATTTGTAAGACCAAATGGCATCACCAAAAACTCGTATTGTCCATATTTGGTATTGAAAGCAGTCTTCTGGATGTCTTCAGCTCTGACCTTCACCTGGTGATAGCCTGACCTCAAGTCTATCCTGGAGAATACCTTCGCTCCATTTAACTGGTCAAACAGATCATCTATCCGAGGCAACGGATATCTGTTCTTGATGGTAATGGAGTTCAACGCCCGGTAGTCAATGCATAACCGGACCGTACCATCCTTCTTCGGCACAAAGAGCACTAGTGCGCCCCATGATGAAGTGCTAGATCGAATAAAACCCTTGCTCAATAGGTCATCGATCTTCTCCTTCATCTCTTTGGCCTCATTGTGGTTCACCCTATAGCAAGCCCGGGACATTGGTGATGAGCCGGTACCAAGTCTATAGTGAACTCCACGTCTCTGTCGAGTGGAAGTCCTGGAAGATCCTCGAGGAACACATCCATAAACTCTACTACAATGGGGTGCGGCGGTGCTTGCTCTCCAACCGCGACACTATAGCTTATCTCTAAGCTGATCTCTGGTTGGATCTCTCGATGCTGAATGGTGCTGCTCCTAGGGGACTAAACAGAATACTACCCTCATGACAGTCTATAACTGCATGAGCGTAGCTAAGCTAATCCATTCCCAATACTATGTCGTATCCGGGAAGTGGCATCAAAAAGAATTGTCCCCAAAATTCCCTTCCGGCTACAGTGATAGAGCATCTATAAATGGCTCTAATGTATATCGGCCCACCCCTGTCAATACTCTACTCACTCCTTCGGTGGGTGTGGCTACTAAATGATGTTTTTGCAAAAATTCTAATGACAGGAAACTATGTGAAGCACCAGAATCAAACAAGCATATGGCGGGAAACGTATGTAAATAAATTCAACCTATGATAACATCGGCCAAATAATCCGGCTCTGGCTCTGGGCCCTGGTCCGGCTCCGCTGGCTCAATGGAAAGAGCATAAGCTCTCCCCTGGGACCCTCTCTGCTGCTGCTGATGCTGCCCGAACCTCTGCTGTTGAGTCGGAAGCGGTGGTCCTCTAGGTGGTCCAGTGCCTGGCGTCTTCACTGGTTCAGCCTCTTCCTACAGATAGAAATGTTATGGCCTGGCCTCCTACAGTACGTGCATGTAGCTCCCCTCTGCTGCTGGTGCTGGCCGGGGGTCATCGCTGGTGGTGCCCACTGTTGCTGATGCTGATGCTGTACGGGAGGACGATAAGCCTGCTGATGCTGAGCAGATGCTTTCGGCTGGAAAGCCTGGCACTTGGACGGCCCGTCATGGTGTCCTATAGCTGGCCTCTTGTAAGACAGAAGGCGCTCCTCTATACCTCGGGCTAGCTCGAGATTCTGATAGTATTCTGTAGTCCAGTTTGCCACCAATACTATGCCGATGTCCGAGATCAGGCCATGGCAGAATCTACGTGCCATCTTCTCGGGATCTGCTACTAGGCTAGAGGCAAAATGGCTCAACCAGCTAAACTCTCCAGCATACTCGTTTACAGAGCGGTTCTCCTGCTGCAGGTTCTGAAACTGCAACTCCATGGCAACTCTGGCGGTAGTCGAGAAGAACTTTTTCTTGAACTGGATCTTGAACTGCTCCCAAGTACCCTTGCCTCTCGCAAACATTGGCTCATTCCTGAACCAGATCCCTGCTAAGTCTGTCAGCAGGAACTCCATTGCCTTGACCTGAAGGTCACCAGGAAGTCTAGCTCCGAGGAGCTTTCTCTCTACTGAGTCCAACCAGTCGTCTGCGACTACGATGCCCTCAGTTCCTCGGAACTCCCTCGGGTTCAATCCCATAAAGTCTTTGATATTTCCAACCCTCAGCTACGGCTCTATAGGTGGTGGTGGGGTCAAAGTATGTTCCGCAGAGTGCTCCATGCTCTGGCGAATAAGGGTGGACTACTCCTGCTGGGTCGTCAGGAACCCCTGGAATATGGCAAGCAGCTGGTTCACGTCGAGAGTGACGGTGGTCTAGTCTAGTAGGATAGTAGGTGGAGGTGGTAGCACCTGGGCTTGCTGGAGCTGTGGTGTAGGAGGAGGTGGTGGTGGCATCTCGGTCTGTTGAACAGGAGGTGGTGGAGGTATCTGGGTCTGAAGGATAAGAGGTGGTAGAGGTATTTGGTTCTACTGGGTAGGAGGCAGAATATGAGTCTGGAGGATAGTGGCATAGGGAGGCATGGTAGGGTGCATAGGTGGAGGTGGTGGGAGTGCTACGGTTACTGCCATCGGATCTATGGGTAGAGTAGAAGGTGTACCATCATCAGAGGCGATGGACTGGGAGGAGCGGGTGATAACCATCTATTGGAAGATAAGGGAACTATAAGGTCTTAAGCAAACTATCACAAACAAAATCTAATTACGATTAACGGGCCTATACTGTGATGAGTTTTCCTATGTTGTAATCCTAGTAATCCTTTAGGTGTTCTAAATGTTATTCCTAGTGTTATATAGTTATCTTAAGTTCCTAATTGTAGGCATGTTTGGTACAATGATGTAACCAAACAACTTAGTCAAGGACCTGCATGGGCCACCACTAAAAATATATCACGACCCGCTACCCAAATTGTTGGGCCGAGACGAGCCATGTCCAGCCTACGCTTGGTTAAAGCGTAGTAAGCTGTTCTAGGAGATAGACAAATGGTAGTAAGTGTGCAAACAGACATATATTAAAGTATTTTTAAGAGTTCATCACAACACAACGTCTATTGACGAAAATAAATAAGTTTTATAGGTTATTACACTTTCAAAGTAAGAACTGGAGACAAGGTCCAGTAACCAAGTAAAAGTTGTAACTAAGTCTAAAACAGGAAAGACAACTAAGCAAGTTTTCCCGCTGGGGCCTCTTCTGGAGCAAAGGCCAGGTCCTCTAAGGCAGTCCCGTAGTAGGTATCACATAACATTTTCTCCTCGAATAGTGCACCTACAACGTTATCCTGTCAACACGGGAGCAAGTATTTTGTACTACAAACATAATAATGAGCATGAAATGAAAAGAGATGTAATAACAGAATCATGGCATATCACAGTTTATCAAGTTTTAGATACATTTTGTCATGGCAACATATGTTTGTTTAAAGTTTAAAACTATAGTACGTATGTGATCGGTCAATAGGTAAATAGGATATGCTGTGGTACATATCAAAATTCTGAAATACACATACGTACATTTAACGGCATCGGTGTACGTACATACACAAATGCGGGATCGGACCTACAACAAGGTTGCATATAGAATGTGACCTTGCTCGATACATACATACGGAGAAGGGGGGCATGATCACGTACTCAACTAATATTTTTCCTATAACCCATTTTACAACATGTGAGTGATATTGAGAGTATTATAGAGCATGTGGAAGATACTGAGAGCAGTATAAAGCATGATATGACTTGTAGTTCAAGAAATGGTATTTTAACATAGTTCGTACACAGTTCATTATCATATGCAGTAAATCAAGTTTGTAGGAGTACTTACCTCGAGCAAAGCAAGGATAAGAATATGTAGCTATAGATGTCCGGTGTCCTATCAAAATGATATACAATCTCAGTATCTAAGTTATGATTAAGATTTATACTAGTGGTATGACACGGTTCCTAATAGGATACAAGCTAACTGATGCTCTAGCAGTCCAATGTGGGGTGTTACAACATCTAGACCAATACGTATTGTCTCTACACTAAGGTAGGGTAAGGTCATGATACTAAAATATCCTAAAAACCCATAAAACACATAATTCAATATTAATTAATTAATTATTCAGACTGTACATTGTGTTCCAATAATTATTAAGATAGTTATACAGCCCTAAGTTATATGAAATAATATACCAAATTGATCATTGTTAATTATATTAATTTATTATAAATTTTATGGAATTTATAATCCAGTGTAAGTATTTATTAAAAATCAGTTTACAAGTGTACATTGAAAATGAGTTCTGGTTTCCTATTTGTAAACAGTGGCGAACAGTAAATTAAATCCTAAAAAAATTATATTTAATTAGATTAAATAACTTAGTATTTTATAATAATTTTTGGAAATTTATTCGGCACTAAAAAGTTGTCTGAAAATTCAAATATCGTAAAACACAGATTCTGAAATTAAATAAATAATTATTTAATGTATTTGTCCACGTATTTGAAATTGAACCGAAGTCCAGATACGGGACCCGAGGCCATGAACCAAGTCCAACATGACTCGACTAGACCCCGAATATGTGTAGGCTCACCTAAGTCCAATCAACCCATGCTAGGCATGGACTTAGAGTGGTCGTTTGCACAAAATACGTGAAATCATAAATAAATATGAAATTTAAATGTAAGTAAATGAATTTAAATTACAGAAATTGAGAGCGTACATATTACCGTATAGGCACTGTATTTATAAAATACATATTACAGTATAGGCACTGTATTTATTTACATATTACAATATGGGCACTGTATTTATAGAGTACATATTTAAATATTATAGTATAGGCACTGTATTTATATTGACATAATTTAAATGACAGAAATTAAATGACATGAAGTAAACTAAAAAAAATTAAATACATATATATTAATACATAATATATTCATCCAAAAACTCAAGAGAATTCAATTACAATATTACAATATTAATATCATAATATTCATATTAAAAAATCACATATGTATGTATATATATATATATATATATATATATATATATATATATATACACGATATATTAAAACAGTAATTACATATTAAAAGTCAAAAAAATAGCATTATTAATTAAAATGGTGAGTTAACTTATTGTCACAAATATTATACATATATATACATTTATTTATACAATATACTTAACCATATATATATGATAACAGTAATGTATGTATATATATATAATTCAGTAATATATATATATATATATATATATATATATATATATATATATATAAAAGAAGAAAAAAACGAAAACAAAATTATACAAAAACCCACACCACACAGAGCATAGGGGCTCGAACTCGGGTCACAGGAAAGGGGGGCTTTAGCGCTTCTACGCAGACCAGCAAGCCCGCAGAACCCTATTAATAGGAAGGGTGGTTTGGTAAAATATAATTGGAAAGAATGCAGGGGGGTCACCATCTTCGTGTCCCGAAGGTTGGACACTCAAAACTGTCATATTCGTGTCAAGGCTTTTCTGACACGAAATCTCGTGTCGAAGGATACTGGTTTGTTCGCTGTATCATTCTTGACACAATGGTGTCACTCACGTGTCACCGTGACACGAATTTTATGACGTGTCAGCGTGTCCTAACAAGGATTTGATATTTCTCCGTGTCCTGGTGTCAGGGTGCGACACAAACAGATCCAAAAGGCTCGTCGTGTCGAGACGAACACGTTTGTGTCACTAAGTGGAAGAAATGATGGAGAAAATGGGAAATGGCTTACTTGGTCGGTCGGGCAGGCTACGTCGACGGTGATGCGGTGGTCGTGGTCGGCGGCGGAGGGGGTCTTCGGTTCGGGCTCGCCGTGCTCGACTCGATGATGTCCTCGTCAATGGACGGCGGGGTCGAGGCACGGAGAATGGGGTCGTCGGAGTTGGTCGTCGGAGTTGGTCGCCGACGGTCGTCGCATATCAGACAGTATCAGGGGGGATTTAAAATATTAAATTGAGGATTTAATATCAACAATTAAAATTAATAAAAATTAGGATTTTTTTCTTTGGAATGTGTGTTTATTAGGGCAACCTAACCATGATTAATTACTAACTCAGCCCTAGGGTTAAATATTTACCATTTTGTCATAAAGGTGAGAATGCAGCTTTTACGGTAGCAGTTTATAAATTATAAAAAAATTCAAATGACGTCCAAACGACTCCAAAAAAATCGCAGAAAAATTCTAAAAATAATAGAAAAATATTTATAACCTATGGAATCAATTTGTGGCAAATTTGGAATTATTTTTTATTTATTAAATTTTTTGAAAACAGGGGTTACATTCTCCCTCGTATATGTATCGATTACTTCATATACTGAATTCTTGATCCACGAGTTTGTGGCAGATCTTGATTCGTGGTCTAATTTTAGTTTTAAGTCGAACTTAGTTCATGATCGAAACCAACGATTGAAGAACGTAAAATCCTGAGATCCATAGATCGTGTGTCCGATCCTTAAGACGTGTCCTTAGCTCACTGATTTCTTTTCACCAGGTGCTATGCTATCCTTTATCTTTAATTATTAGTTTTGTGTTGATTTTGATATGGGTGGCGTGGCCAGGATCAATCTGGGATAGGTATTGTGTGTGCGTTGCCAGCTTGTTGTGTCAGACTAGTGTTCGTGTCTCTGAGTTGTGTCCGACCCGGGTGTGTGTTCCTTCTATTCACGTTTGACCTGGATGATGATCGCGAACGAGGATGCATGTTCAAGAACTGTCCGTGCCCAATATTTGATGTGTTTATATGTGTACCATACCATAGCAGTGTCCAAGGGTGTGTCCAGTAGGGATGAATACAGAAGGGCAACTGGGAGAGAATGCAATAACTGGTTGGAGAGCTAATTTGGATGGAGTTCCTGGTGTCCTGCATATATTTTTCCATTGATGAGTTTAACCTATATTTTGTTTTAGTTTCGGTTATGTAATGATTCCTATGTTTTCTAATTTGCATGGCATATTGGGTCAGGATTTAAATTATTGTTTGTTGATGGGGACCATTAGTATAACTATCCTTATAGTTTATTACTGAGATCAGTTCTGAAATTATTGTAGAGGTCTTCTTATCTCGTCCAAAATCTAAATTGTTGCATCTGGGCTTGTTTCTATGAGAGCTAAGTGGCGTGTAGATTGATAGATATTGGTCAATTGAGATGGACCATATTCAGTTGGGTTGAGTTATGAATGTCAGCTAGTATTCTAAGCTCGACCAAAGACTGTGAGGGAATGGGACCAAGTCACAGACAATAAAAGAATGATACGAGCAAACCCTGGGCCGAGTGTCCTTAGTAGCTAATGTTAGATAGAATAGCATTTTGATTTTGAGTACTTTATAAGTCCAGCTCTTATTCAAAAGTTTTATGCTATCTAAATACTTTGGGAATAGGTATCAGGTTAACTATATAAATAACTATATAGTTGTTAAGTAATGTTGAGAGTTATCTTAAATAATTAATTTTTATGTGAAGATTATATATATATATATATATATATATATATATATATATATATATATATATATATATATATATTATGATAGCAGTATATCTAACTAATTACTATAGGGTTAGTCACTTGAGATGAGATCTGCGGATAGACTTTAATTATAAAAATTTAAATGATTAATCCTAACCAACTTGTACCCATTAACAGGAGAGCATATAGATCTACTTCCTATTCTCAATCTCCCTGAGCTAGGCAAGTATACTCCTCGGATTTGCTCATTTACTTCATGTCTTGTGCATTTATTTCATGCTTGTACCTTTCTGTTGGACACGATATTACACGGTCTTGTCTTGTGTCTTGTTCCACGAGTTTGCTTGTGTCTGGGAGGGGAAATACTACAGATGTGTGATCACACCCGAGTTACAATTCATGTTAATAGCTTAGGCCTCGCACTGTGCACGCGGGCCCTAAGCCGTACCTTCATGCCTGTGCCATGTTCCATGTTCTACCCAAGCCGATTATACAATCTGGATATATTTTAAATATATCACACATGTCAGGTTCCTTGTATATTCATGTTCAGGTACCAGGTTACATTTCAGGTTCATTTCATACAGTCTCGTGTTTTATTTCAGCATGCTTGTTCTAGTTTCCTGTTTAGAGATTCATTGCTTGTTCATATTTCATCTTCGGTTGTTCTTGTTCATTTCCTTGGATATACTTAGCTCCGCTCCTGACTAGGATATGTTGCAGGTGAGATGGAGGCTATTTGTGACACTTACTACGAGCAGGAGCCTGGAGATACCTTTGAACTAGCTGGTGTTGCTCTGGACTTAGAGGCCGAGGAGGCTTAGCACCTTCCCTTTAGTTTCATTTGGACTTTGAATTAGATACTTCAGTTTTACATTTCATTTTGCTGGAAAATGTAATAATTCATAGTTTGTACTTTGATTCTAGGATTTGCTTATATAGATGTTGTGGTTTATATTCATTCATATCTGGACTTGTAGTTTCCCTAGAGTTTGGTATAGCTTACTTCATCGTGTCTAACGATGAAGGCTAGGCGTGTCCGACTCGTGTCCGATTATTCGGGAGCGGGTCGTGACAGATTGTGATTGAGTTGTAACTTCTGTATTGTCCTCCAATTGGAGAGTATATTCTGTACAGGTACATTTATACTGTGTTAGATGTTCATAACCTAGGAGAGTGTTCTACCGCCGATACTGCGGCGTAGGCTGGACGTACCCACGGCCTCGAGCCCTTACACTGGGTGTGGGTCGTGACAGGAACCTTGCCTCATAGAGTTTGTTCACCAGCATAGTTGCTATAAGTGTACTGGGGTTAGCAATCTGGACCTCATATCTGAGTTCCTCACTCTAGCCCCCTAGGTAATGACTGATCAAACAGCTCTCTGGGAAGCCTTGCACCTTCTTAGAAATTTTTTGGAACTGGAAATTATATTCCTGCACAGTATTTTCTTGTTTGAGCAATTTTAACTCAATTATGTGATCAGTGAATTGGGATGCCCCAAATTCAGCACGAATACTTGTACAAAACTCATTCCAGTTTAATTTTTCCTTCTTAATTTGCATTGCCCAATCCATCCAGTATGCTGTTGTTCCTTTAAGTTGGACTGAACATATTTTTATTTTGTCTATTTCACGTATATTGTATAAGTTAAAGTAGTTATTGATTCTCAATAACCACTCATTCACATCCCCCTCCCCATCAAATTCATGGAGTTTCAACCTTATGTGAGATTGTCCCCCATTCTGTTTGAATGGAACTATTTCATTGGGTTGGTTGAAGTGTGCAGGAGTAGGTAACAGTGGAGGATTCCCCCTTGCACATTAGGTGTTTGTTCTAAAGAAAACATTAGAGAGGCCTTCAGTGCAGGGTTATGGCCCCATGGTGGATTGCTACTGGTGTTGTTTGGGAGGATGGTGTGGCCTACAGATGAGTGTTGCAGAGGTGTGGTGGGGTTCGTATTTCTAAAGGAACCCTCATGTTCTTATTTAGATCTGGCCAAATGTTCAAGCAATTTCTCAAACTTGCTGTTAAGATCTAATACAGTACCTGCCAGAGCTCCCACTGTGTCTTCTAGAGAGAGGAATCGATCTTCATCAATTTGCAGTCGTCTTCCTTCTGAAGAGCCCCCGTCCGACTCTACCTGGCTCATACTTCCTTATCTGCTGCCCTCGATCAAGAGATCGAGTGACTCTGATACCATGTTGTGGGGTGCTCAACCCAAAAGATCTGGTCCTGGTGGAGACCTATTGATATTTTCCATGAAATTCAAGTGCAGATGATAACTGAGAAGAAGTTAAGGAAGAATTCAGAGAGAAATTGGGGAAAGAACAGATCTATATTGATAATTTAGAAAAGAATTAAACAGAGTAGTGCAAGAGAAAGAAAGACTAGAGAGAAATCATTACAACCTGCATTCTCTCATTCCCTTTGCTTACTTATAGCTGTATACACCATTCTTGAGCCTCAATCCATTTGATCTGGTAACAGAATTGTCATGAATCTGCCACGTCAGGTGCTAAGTAGGCCACGAACGGTCGAGGTGGTGACGTGGCTAACGATAGCCCCTCTGCAGGTAATTACTGTAATACCCCTTGCTATTATCCTCTGATACTGAGGCAGCTCTGATACTTTATGCCTCCTACTGAGCTTACTTAAGGAATGTAACACTCACCCAAACCAAAGAAGCAATAGTCCTTTACAAAAACTAATTTCTCAAGGGCTTGGATGTAAAGGCCCCAAATTCAAATCTTACTAATCGATTTCTTAGAGAATTCGATCAACTCAATTCAGGATATCTTTCGCATCTCTGTGAGAGATCAAGAAGGATCAAACCCATCTGATTTAAAATCAGATTCTTATTATCAACTCCACATGAACTCTATATATATGCAAGGGAAGAGCTAGCCGGCCTTTTCCATCTACAAACCCTAGAAGGATCGGCTACAACCTTCTGTGCGGAGTCTTCATCAAGGAACACCCTTCAGGAACAACTGAGGTTAGTATTGATTCTATAATTTTATTTTCATCATTCATTGAACTAGAGAACACCATACATTCGACGTAATGACCAAGATGACTAGGATGGTAGTTGTGGTTGTTCACAGAGGATAAAGGACCAAACGCCTAAACTGAAATTGTTAGAAATTTTATTGTTGCCAAGTATCTAGTGGTGCCTATAGAGGAGAGGGAATTCGAGTGTTATGATAGCTGTGCGGACACGAACCCCCAGGGAGGTCTAAACCCAAGTGCAGAGGTGAGATGCTCATACAACAATACGTGTATCCGAGTATAACCATGTACCAGTTACTAGAGTCAGTTGTTCAGATGATCGTAGTAGTATCGGAGATAGGTCGGGACAGGGAATCGAGTATCAGAGTCTTGTAATGGGGATTAGATGTAAGATGTTTTCAATTGAGATGTAACCTTTGTGTCAATCTAATTAGGTATCGATGATACCATAACTATAGGAATATCTGAGTATAGATGAAAGAGTTGTAACATACTATTGTTGGATATAGGCAGCAGCACCTGGAGGGTTTAATTTATCATATAGGAGTCGAACCAATGACTAATATGTATAGCAGTAGTAGATAATCTGGTATTACAGTAAGAAGCATCAGGAATGTCAAAGTTCTCTGCAGCAGGACACCATGCCCTGTCTAACCCCAACTACGAACAGATATTTGAACAGTAGGATATGGCATCCTATACAAATAACTAATTAGGAAGTGTGGGTTATGTCAGTCCTTGATTAATAAGTGAGGTATCAGAACATAGGCATATGAAGAGGCTGTCCTGATGTCAGTCACCCATGGCAGTAGGAAATCGGGTTGATTTGTAATAATTTACCTTGCCTTTGGTCGCACTTTGTACCAGCCTACTTGTACCAGTTGGCACTTGTTTTAGAGTTCATCTTGTATTAGCTTACCTTGTATCAATTACACCCGCACTAGGCTGCCTGGTATATCAAGTTGTATACTTAGTATCAAATGATACTTGGTACCATACCTGACCCTTTGTATCAGGATTGTGTACTGGGTATCGGATTCGACTGTAGATACCCGATTGAATACCTGATGTAGGTTTGGACACTTTGTATCAGACCATACCCTTATAACAGTTACATCAATGTGCAACAGATACCTTGCCTAGGACCAATATAGAAAAGTACCAAATCCTCATAGGTTGGTAACCTTCACTGGGTAACTATGGGGCTGTATATGAAGACTGAGAATAGCAGTAGAAGGAAACACCACTATTTGGGGTTTAGGATACAGAGTGGTGGGAAGGTCAGGTACCCTAAAGATACTATTAGCTTAAGTGTGTTGTGCCTATATGGAGGAAAAGACTCCTACTTGTGTGTCAGGAGTAGAATGAGAGTAGGAAGTAGCAGTTGGAGGAAATCAAAGGGTAGAAATTGTAACAGTCATTGAACACCCTAACTCGTGTCGCATAACCCTGTACATGGATGCTAACAGGAGAATAGAGTGTCATACATAGGAATTATTCCCATATGCTCACTTGGTGAGCATGCCCATAGGATCATGAAGGTTGTACTGTACACAGAAATATGAGTTGTGCAGAGAGTGTATTGATAGGATTAGGGATTGTTCCCATATGGCCACTAACATGTTGCACTAAGTCAAGCCTTAGGGTGTCTATTGATGGACTGAATACAAAGGGAATAAGAATTGGGTGTAGGTCAGTGATGGACAAAACTATACTCCATCCTACCATGCACAGATAGTAAGATAGAGTTGCAGCAGTAACCAACTATTGTAAGAAATAAAGGACAACAACTACCTAAATAGAGTGCTAGCTACATGGTATGAGGGAAAAAGTTGAGTAATAGCTAGGTGAGTTGAGAGCGAGGGTCAGTTGTAAAGAGTTAGTCCAACTCTTGTGGGAAGTATAAGGTGTCTAAAGGTAAAAGAATGATACTGGCAGCTCAAATATAGAGAAGCAACAGCAGTGGTAGAGTTAAAAGTTAGAGTATCAATTGATATTGATAAAAGGTGCCAATCAGTACAATATATATAGGGTACATGTGTAGGCTTGTAAGGGAAGTGTATCCAGGATATAAGGACCAACTCAGGATGGGTTAAAAACAAGCACCAAACAATAATAATGATAGCTATAGGCAACCTCACCCAAATAAGGTATAGAGGTCACCATGTTAGAAACCTAATAGATAGTTAGATAAGGGTGATATTGATTTATTATTTTTAGTCTATTGACACTGTAATTCATTAAATAGGTTACTTGGGCCCCGATTCGGACTCTGACCCATGTCAGCAGCTCAAGACACCGACGAGTACATTTGTTGTTTGTTTTCGATATTGTTAATTACTATAGTTCATTGTTAGCTGTTTAATATTTGATTCTCGACACGCTTGTCACACGGATTCCATATCATGTATTTCTTCATATTTTGCCATGCTTCTTACCTGTCATGTCGGGAAGGGAAAGTACCAAGTAGATGTGTGATCTGATCGTAGACCTTGTTATTTTATTGCAAGTAGACCTCGAAGACAGTATTTATTTTCATGCAAGTAGACCTCGTAGACTTTGTTTATTTTATTGCAAGTAGACATTGTTTATTTTTATGCAAGTAGACCTTGTTTATTTTATTGCAATGTAGACCTCGTAGACCGTGCAGTATAGTACCCCAGACTGATCACACATCGAAAGGAGTACTTCAACACGCTTAGATAGCTATGTTCCTCATTCCACCCTTTATAGGTTCCATATATTTTCTTGTCTCTAGTCCATTATATTACCATGTTATAGTAGATTCTGACTTCATGTATTTTATGGCTAGCCTTTGTTTTATAGTCGTTATCATATATTGGAACTGCACCCAATGAATTATACTTGTTCCATCCTGACAGGTATAGAAGCATGGAAAAGGACAAGAAAAGCCCATTCGGCTCCAAACAGAAGGAGCCTTATGCGGCTCAGGAACCCTTCAGAACTTTATGCGGCTCGGAACTCCCCAACAGTTCCATGCGGCTCAGGCAAAGACACATGGCCATACGCTGTCCGCTTCTATAGCTGGCCATAAAGCAGTCTCCCAATTAATTTTTCTGATGACAGCTCTGACACAATGAATGACAACTCTGATGCAATGAATGACAGCTCTGCCATAAAGCTGAAATAATGATGGCATGCCCCTTGGAAAAAGAATAAAATCTTCTATAACTGACAGGATCCGTCAAGTCCCAAGCACCTCTATGCGGCTGCATCCTTCATGCGGCTGTCCTCTTCGTGCGGCTGCATCCTTCATGCATCTGTCCTCTTTATACGGCCGCATCCTTCATGCGGCTGTCCTCTTCATGCGGCTGCATCCTTCATGCGGATGTCCTCTTCATGCGGCTGCCCTCATCATGCGGCTGCCTACTTCATGCAGCTGCCATGCTGCTGTCTTCTTCATGCGGCTGTCGCCTTCATACGACCGCGGCTGTCTCCTTCATGCGGCTGCTACCCTCATGCGGCTGCTACCTTCATGCGGCTAGGATCGTAGGGGCCACATGTATGCGGT
This sequence comes from Iris pallida, assembly GCA_029216955.1. Classification (NCBI taxonomy): domain Eukaryota; kingdom Viridiplantae; phylum Streptophyta; class Magnoliopsida; order Asparagales; family Iridaceae; genus Iris; species Iris pallida. The sequence goes on from JANAVB010022171.1 coordinate 42,299, forward strand.
TCACTTAGAAACTACACTCATGCGGCTCTGTCAGTACATTCTACTCAAGACAATTGAGACACGTGGCGGTCCTCGCAACAGCTGAGACACATGGCATTCTTATCTCTCTCGGAATTATGGCTGCTAGCAAATCATAACAAACTCAGATTTGTTACAATCATCATAATTATCCCAAATCAAATCAGATCAGACAAATTGAACACGTGGCAGGAGATCCGAGCCTATCAAAATTCATGGCAATCAACATTAATTGCCCATAAGATTTAGTGCAATCCACATTAATTGCCCAGATGTATTGCAATCAAAATTAATGGTCCAGATGATTGGCCGTCGACTTTTTAAGGAGGAAATCATTGCAAACCCTAATGATCACACCCCCACCTCCATAAATAGCAAGGTGCCATTCCCTTGCAAAGTACCTGGAGAGACCTGAAGACCTGGAGAGACCTGAAGAACCGCTCGGCTGGATACACAGAGAGACAAAGGCACGCACAGAAGAGTCTCCCCACACATTTCGAGAGCATTTCTTTATCAGAGCCAAGGTTACGTCCGATCGTCCAAGGAGTAAGGCAGAGCTGCCGTCGCTTTCTCGAGCCTCTACCGTCACCCCCAGAATCAAAAATAAACAATCGTACTTAGATTGCTGTACCTAGGCTTTCGTACCTAGGCTTTCTTTGTACGAACGAGTTTGTATTGTGAGTCTAAGTTCAGTCCTCCTATATAATTATTCTGTACTTTTACAATCAATGGCAAACACGATGGCGACTCTGCTGGGGACAAACTTCTCCACGGCTGAGGAGTTGGTGACGCAATCGGACGCAGCCAAACTTGGCTCCGCTCAACAAATACTGGTCACCCGGTTCGATCAGCAGGCGTTTGAAGAAATGCTCTCCGACGGGAGCGCTGGCCCGGTCCAGCGACGAGCCCGCACGAAGAAGGCCCGCAGGGAGTGGAGGCCCAAATCATTCGCTCCTCCCCAAGTTCTCGAGGGAGTACTCTCTGTTGCACAAGATGGCGAAAAAGACCCTCTTGCGGCTCCACTTCAGACCATAGAGGACTCTGCTATCGCCAAGTCCGGCAGAAGAAAACAATATGATGCTGGACTTGCCGGGGCAAAGAGGAACTCCATACGGTCTGAGCCGCATAAAGGCGTCAGCCGCATGAAGAAGGCTCATGCGACCATAACTGCCAACCGCATGGAGAAAACTCATGCGGCCACAAAAGTCAGCCGCATGCAGAAAGCCCATGCGGCCAGAACAACCAGCCGCATGCAGGCAGCCTGCACGGCCATGACTTCCAGCCGCATCCCGGAGGTTCATACGGCCACCACTTCTAGCCGCATACAGAAAGCTCATGCGGCCACAAAGGATAGCCGCATGCAGACAGCCTGCACGGCCACTAATCTCAGCCGCATACCGTCTGCCCCATGCGACTCGTGGTCAGTCTTCGATCGCCTCTCATGCGGTCCGGACTCCAAGTGCGCCCAAGAACATGTGCCAGACTCTCTGCGGCACCATTTGGACTCTTCCTACTATGCACCCTCGGGTGCTAGTGTGAAGAAGTCTAGGACAGTGCGAGCTCGACGAGCTCAGTCAGCTGTCCCAACCTCTGACCATCCGAGCGCTCCGCTTACTGTTATGCGGGCCTCCGATGGAAAGTCGTACCGAACCACTCGAGTCCAGCCCCCGGCGGTAAACGGACATAGTGGTTCCCAATAGTCTCCTAACAATCAGGGAGCAAACATGGTGCCAATACACTCGGATGCTCGGGTTCTCCCAGGTTGCTCGAGATGCACCTGACTTGCGTGACGTGATCTGTCACAAGCACAAAAAAAGAGAAAGAAGCCTCGGTGTGCAGAGAGTCCTTCCCTGGACATCACTGCACTCAAGTCATTGTCAACTGCTGCTGCAGCAAGGCAACCACACAAGAGGAGCGTCGATCTGTCTTCCAACGACTGTAACACCTAGGCTCAGAAGACGAGGCTCTTCTCGTCGCCTCCTACAATTCTGCTCAGAGGATCCCTGGTAGCAGGACAGAGAAATAAAACAAACGTCTCCAGCCCTAAAATCTCAACCAAAAAACTCTTCCTCTAAGCGGTTGTCCACGACTGCCATAGGAGGAGTTTTCCAAGGTACTTCGCTCAAAGACGAAATCTGTCGCGCTTGGAGAATCAGTCGTCTACATCTTTGGGAGGCATTGGAGATGGGGGTAGCACTCCTCCAAACATCCGCGACAACCCAGTGTTCCAAGAAGATAATCTAAGGAAAACGGTTTCTCCAACAGACGCAACAGATCCCGACGTCCCCGAGGACGTCCGCGACTCACAAGACGAGACAAGCTCTGAAGCTGGGGGTACCACTCCTTCTGAGCCCGAACCAGAGGAGAACATTCCCACATACCCTGACGACTTCTCTGTACAAGGGTATGACTCGGAGGGCGCATCCTCCACCGTCCCTTCCATCTCTCCTTATGTGAGGACGGTATTCATGACAGACAGTAACCAAGATGGTTCCAGTGATCGCCAACGCATCGACACTTTGGAGGCCATACTACACGCCTTGGTCCAGTCTGTGGATGAGATCAAAGCGGCCCTTCCAACTCTGTAAGGGAGGATGCCTAGCCAAACAAGCTTGGGTCCTGCGGTCAATACGGACTCAAGCTCCGCTGCACCAAACCCGGGCAACAATCTCCTGACAACATCGGCTCCCACTGCTGCAGACGAGGCCAAGAAGGCAAGAAGAGAGGTTCAGGAGCTTCGGGCCATGTTCCACGCCCGAGAAAACTGCCAAGACCTCAGGATAAGATAACCGTATCCTATTGCATAGAGAGATGTTCCCTTCCCACCAAGATAAAAACTATTCAACATTAATCCGTATGATGGGAAAACATCTGCAAGCAGGTACATCACCTACTTTGAAGTCACAACCAACCATCTGCCTCATGACGATGCCATTCTCACACGGCTATTCATTAGAGCGTTGGAAGGGGTCGCTTTTGACTGGTACCGCAACTTGTCGGACAACTGCATCCATTCCTTTGCCGGCTTCAAGCGTATGTTCCTGGAGAGGTTCTACGAAGTAGGACAGGACGTGACAATGTCCACCCTCATGGACGTTGTCCAGGGAGAAAAGGAGCTGACAAGGAACTATATCGAACGGTTTCGTCAAACCGCGATGAAGTTGCCTTCCGGTAACCCCGATTTCTCCTTGATTGAAATTTGCCAAAAGAGACTGCTATCCATAATCAGCCTCTGGATGGGCAAAAGTCAGTTTAAGGATTGGAAGACTTTCATTATCAGTACCACTAGTGCAGAAGACAAATTGAAGAAAGCTCGCCAACTGGGATTGCACGTCTCGGAAGGAGAAGATAAGAGCAAACGCCCTAACACCAACATCAACAATGGTGTAACCCCTCCAACAATCGAGACAACAAGGGAAAACAGACTATGGTGGCCGACACGGCTCCGAAGCCTGAACCAAAGCCGGCAGAGAAGTAGTGGCCTCAGATGACCTATTCCTTCGAAGACAGTCATGTTATGCCCATCTTGTACATGCTCATATAAGGAGGTCGAATCCAGCTCCCTCCTCCAAGACATGAACCTCGTCCTGCCGAGATGGAAGGCCCCAAGTACTGCCACTACCATCGCTATGTCCATCATGCTACACAAGATTGCTACCAACTGAAGCGATACATCCAACATCTCATCGATTCTAAGGCCTTGGCCATTGATTTCGAAAAGGTAACCGTAGCAGCCAACATGGTGTCAGTACAATTTGGTAACTTTCCTCTGACAAAGACTCAAGATGGAGTAGTGCCCATCCCCAGGGGAAGAATGAAAGTTGTAAACCTTCCACCTCCCCGAGACCAGGCTGCTGGTCTAATGCCCCTTACCACATCACGAGGGGAGGTCATGTGGGTCCACCCGGACCTGGTACCGAAAGTAACTCAGTCCGCACCACCCGTCTCCAATAAGAAGAAGAGTGGGAAAGTCAAATCATGCCGCACGATCTCGGCAGAAGTCGAAGAAGCTATTGCTGTTACCCGATCTGGCGCACAAACCCAACCTCTACCGGGTAACTCGGCTGAAGATCATCAGCCGATAGCTGCTGATGCCCCAGGACCTTCTCAGCCTTCGACGACCGACAAGCCTAGGCCGAAGGAGACTTATTTTGACAAGCCGCTCCGAGATGAGGTGCCTCAGGGGCTGGAGAGGCCTTACAACTTTGACATTCTGGCACAATTGGCCAACACACCAGCCAAATTATCACTATACGAGCTCCTGAGACTCTCCAAAGACGTTCGTGTCGCATTGAGCGAGGCACTCCAGAATGCCGACACATATCTGGCTCAGTCCAATCTCACTGGGAAGAACTCGCCTGCAGATTTCCAGGACAGCGCTTGCACAGGTGCAATGCTCAACATCGTCTTCACTCCGCAGGATATGCTCATTAAAACCAACCTGCACGATCGTCCGTTGTATTATACTGGATACATCGGTGACGTAAAGATGGATCGGATGCACATTGATCCCGGTTCTTCCATAAGCATCATCTCGAAGAGTCTGTTACACCATCTTCGCATCCCCATGCATCGCCTGACGCCGACAAGCACCACCATCAGCAGTTTCAATTCGGGCAGGAGCTACCCGATCGGGAAGATTCGCTTGAAGTGCCAAATCGGCGATCTGCAGTCAGAAGTAACTTGTTATGTCATAGATGCGGACATTTTCTACAATATTCTCCTGGGGCATCCTTGGATACATGATTACATGATCGTGCCTTCCAAGCTGCACCAGTGCTTCAAGTATGTCGATAAGCACGGCTTCGTGAGAACAGAATTTGCCGACATCGATTCCTTCAAAAGGGTCGAGTCTTATTACTCGGACTCCTGCTTGTACGAGCAGTCGAAGAGACACCTTGTCGAAGAAGATATGCAAGCTCAAACTGAGACAGCAACGGGATCAGAAGAACCTCTGACGATCCACCTTCAAGCTCGCAAACCTGGCAAGACCACACCCCTTACGGCCGCTCTGCGTAAGGATGCAATCAGTCTCTCGGCACAAGAGGGGCAAATGATAATCTAACTGCCAAGGTCTGGCCAAGCGCCAAAATCCACAACGGAGCCACTGACAATCAGGCTGCCAAGAGCCGGCCAACCACAAACAGAGAAGCTCAAACCCTCTGACAAGCCAATAACGATACGTCTTTCCAAGATGAATCGTCATCCCAATACGAAGTTGGGGACTCCTAGCGAGCCAACAACTCCCCGCCTAGCATCAAGCGCCAAACAAGGAGTCGCTAGTTCGCCAACAACTCCACGTTCTACCCCTGATGATTAAGCTGCCCAAGTTATCCTCTCAGTCTTCATTTATACAGGGGGTGGCCGAAGAAGAACCAGAATTGGCCAAGTATGTGGCTGCTCATACTGATGTTCCATCCGCAGATGATGTAATCCCACTAGAAAATATACCTTACTTCATCAATAAAGGGCTGTCTTTGAACTACCTCGAGCTTGATAAGCTTTGTACAATGTATGTCGTGGAACACGGTATAGGCACCGACCTGCACACACAGGTGACAAATGTCTACACCGCAAACCAACTTACTCTAGTGGAAGACGCTTACCGCATAGTCGAGGGAGGGGATCATCCAATCATCTTCGGTCGAAATAATGATCCACAACCTTTCAGCGTAGAAGAAGTTGATCTCGAATCCGACACCGCTGCCCCTTTATTTGTATATTTCCCGATCCAAGTACCTCATGCCAAAACAAGGGTATGATCTGGAAACTACACCAGGCTTGAACTACGGCACTGGATGGCGGTTACCTTTATAATCGCCGGTCCCGGCTGGGAAACCACGAGATTACTACAACAAAATCAGATGTGGGCTAGGTTATGTTACACCTGCAATGACTTCTGAAAGCTCAGATGAGGAATGCGACTGGCATTCACACTCAACTGGATCACCAACTTCTGATTCAGATGTCAGCATTGGGGACATGCTCAGGCAAGTCTGGTCCGTCAATATGGCATTTGCTGACGCCTACGAAGAGGATGAAGGCATTCCGGAACTTCTTGAGTTAGAGCCGTGGGCACAACAACTAGATGCGCAATGGGAGAAGCGGTTCGAACAAAGGGAGCCTCCCACCGAAGATGAGGTTGTGCAAGTTGATCTCGGTAATGAGTCCTCTCCCAGGCCCATCTTCGTTAGCAAGAATCTGACAAACGAAGAGCGAGAATCGCTACTGCAGCTCGTCAGAGAATACATCGACGTGTTCGCCTGGAGCTACGAAGATATGCCAGGACTGAACCCAGAGGTTGTACTTCAGAAACTCAACATCCGTCCGGACGCAAAACCGGTCAAGCAACAGCAACGACGGTTCTGCCCCGACGTCATGAATGCTGTTGAAGCTGAGGTCAATAAACTGATAACCAGTAGTTTCATCCACGAGGAACAACATCCAGACTGGGTCGCCAACATAGTACCAGTCCTCAAAAAGAATGGAAAGATTCGAATCTGCATCGACTTCCGGAACTTGAATGAGGCATGTCCTAAGGATGAATTTCCCCTCCCTATCACTGACATCATGATTGACAACACCTGCGGCTTCGAGCGTATGTCATTCATGGATGGTTTCTCGGCGTACAACCAAATCAAGATGTTCCCTGATGACGAAAAGTATACATCATTCCGAAAACCAATTGGCACATACTGCTACATAGTCATGCCCTTCGGTTTAAAGAATGATGGCGCCACCTATCAAAGAGCTATGAGCGTCATTTTCAGAGACCACCTACGCAAGACAGTAGAATGCTACGTCGACGACATCGCTGTCAAAAGCCGCTTTAAAGAAGATTATCTGCATGATCTGAGGACAGTGTTCGACCTGATGCGAGCGCACAACTTGAAGATGAATCCCATAAAATCCTTCTTGGGCATATTCGGCGAGAAGTTCTTGGGTTTCATCATTACTTTCCAGGGTATCCACATAGATCCTGAGAAGACGAAGGCAATCATGGAGATGGGTCCCCCAAGAAATCTTCGTGAACTCCGAGGCCTTCAAGGAAGGATGGCCTACATCAGGAGATTCATCTCTAACCTCTCCGGGCGATGTCAGCCATTCACCCAACTCATGAAGAAGGGCGTTTCATTCGTATGGGACGAAGAATGCCAGCGCGCCTTCGACAGCATCAAAGAATATCTGACGAACCCTCCAGTCCTGGTGGCTCCGGTTGCTGGAAAACCATTCCTGCTTTATGTGCGAGCTATGGAGCATTCTCTCGGTGCTCTACTAGCACAAAACAATGATACAGGCCATGAGCAAGCTATATATTACCTCAGCCGAATGATGATGGGGCCAGAGCACCGATACACTGCTGTAGAAAAGGAGTGTCTTGTCACGATCCGCACCCACTATGAGGGTACGAGAACGTAACAACACCCAGCCTACGCCGCAGTGTTGACGGTAGAACGCTGTCCTAGGTCACAACATCTAACAATATAAGGTAACTGAACAGTATATACACTCCGAATGGAGGTGACATAACAGAACGGTCTCAATCACATCTAAGGCAGATACAGAAAAGTAAAGGTAGATAGATAGATCAAAATCTTGATATCATACAAATAAGAGAGAGAAAATCTAAGTGTCTAAGATAACAACTCAAGAAACATCCAGCTCAATACAAGTCTTTAATATATACAACATCTCAGAACAACAACTGAAAGTCAAATAAAAAATGCTGAAAGAAAGATAAAGCCTAGCTGTCTAGCCTAGACTATGGGAGTAGCATCCTGTACTGCAGCTGGGTCCTCCAGAGGAACCAGGTCGCAGGTGTCCTCTAAGCCTACTCCGTAATAGGTGGTACATAGGGCCTCATCCTCATCCTCTGTAATATTTTCAACAGGTCCAGTCAGGACAGGAGCAAGCACAATACATCTCACGCAGTTCATATCAAGTTAGGAAAAATAAAACATGCAATAGAGTAAGATACATGAAACGCTGAAAGAGAATATATGAAGTAAAGGAGATAACTGTAAGGAAATATCTACTATAAATAGAGAACTAGCAGTGACTAGTGAGTCAGAGTAAAATATAAACATGTGAATGGCATAGAAGATTCATGACTACAGCTAAGAGTGATTCATGACTACAGCTACTTGGATAATATTCACATGCCTATTTCTACTCTCCCATCCCCAATCAATACACAAGGATCTGTTCAAGTTATGTTAAGATTCGTGAAACTTCACATGGCACATAAAATGAGTGATACGTGAAGGTGATTCATGATGGCTCTGTGAACATGAGAGTACATGTGTCACAAGCGATTCGTGAATCAATAAAAGCATAGAGATACGTGATGATTCGTGAAACGCACAAAACATGCAGTATCCGATGCTCCCGAGGGGGATAACTCATAAAAAGATCTATATAGTACCAATCCGTGCTACCAACGTGTCAGTATCAAGTAAAGTAATCTAGAGCAAGAATATAAATTATGGCAAGTATAAAACGGTCAGAGAATGTACTCGTCTGATAACTGAATGTCCGAAGAGGGTGTACTGCCTGAGGAGAGGTGTCTGTCTCCTAATCAGAGCAACACAAGTTACAACATGTCTAAAATAGAGAAATAGACTGCTATAATGCATCTACATGATGTCTAGGTTAAACTAGACTAAAGTCAACACTTGGTCAACTATAGTCAACCACACTAGTCAAACTAGGTCAACTAGGTCAAGTCCTAGCCCAAACAAGTCTAACAAGTCTCACTAGGCCTAACAAGCCTAGGCTAGCACTCACACAATCACAAGGCAATGTGAACCACAACAATGCATAATATAAAATAGATACTATATATAAATACATACCTTCATACATACATGTATATCCACATTACATACATATTTATATATATAGGCATATGTTACATCATGCATATTTACATAGTTACATAGATATATACATTTATGCACATTTACATACATACTTTTATACATTATATATGTTAACATTCATTACAATGCATTATATTTTACTTATACCTTTGATTCATTCATTCTTTCATATATGACATTCATTCATGCATTTATACATTCATTCATTCATGTTATCACTATATACATACTTGATTCATGTATCTATACATACATACATGGATACACAACATACATGTATACATTCATACATGCTTATATTGCATACATGCATACATACATATCATGTATACATACTTGCATTCATTCATGCACCTATACATACATGCATAGATGCATACATACATATTTGAATACATTATATACTTGCATACATTATATTCACATATGCATACTCTACATTATATTACATTCATTCCTGCATACATGCATACATACATATCATGTATATTATATTACATGATACATACATGTATACTTGCATTACATTATACTTACATTCATGCATATTAGATACTTGCATTTATATTAACATATTGCATACATTCATTTCATTCATGCATCTATGCATTACCTACATGTTTTATACATATGCATACATTGTATATTCATATCATTTCATACATTAACATAGAGGTATACAAACATGCACACATCATATATTTTATATCTTGCATTACCTTACATATCATGTTATATATTATCATTCATTCCTTTCATGTATTATATTATCATTAAGTTGAATACATCATATATGGATACAATACATTATCTTGCTTGCTTGCATTCATATATTACATTCTATATTACCTATATACATGTATTTCCTCCATTCGTTCATGCTTGCATCATATACTCTACATTACCACACATGTTATTATTATATATTGCATTACAATATTTATACATTATGCATTCATATCTATCATTACATATATACCTTGCATTCATATCTAGCATTCATTATATACTTTCATGCATACATTGTATATTATTCTTTCATTCATGCATTTATGCATTGCTTACATACATTACATTAATTGCATTCCTACATGCTTGCATTCAACCATATATATACATTAATGTAAAGAGGATATATATCATATATATATCATTTCATTCATCTAATATATCATGCATTACATACTCTATATTTATTTAATATCCATACTACATAGGCTCATAGGTTACACAAAATGCATATATCGTATAGTCACTCTTCTACTTAAAACTAATACTTTACCAATTGGGCCTTCAATAAATTTTAGGATTAAAGTATGTTGTAGCCCTTTGTGTTAGCTTTCCGAAACTTCAAACGGATCGCATTTTCGTGTTCGGGAGCTCCCAAAATCGCAAAAATACCGAAACAAGTTCGTCTTTTGTACAGCTGAAACTCAAATAATTCTACAGAAAGTTACAGAAGTAATTTGGCTTATTAAAATATATATTTGGAAATCTAACTTCGATACGGTTCTTATAAAAAAAACGGAAGATAAATCGGAGTTCTAAGCTAAAAGTTATGACATTTCTAACTTGCTTTGGTTAATAAAACGTGGATGAATATTATGACGAATTTGGGTTGTTTTGGACAAAAGAACACATATAGGCCAAGATACTTGGATACAAACATATGTATCCAAATAAAACTCATTCTAACCATTCTAACTAAGATCAATCCACTCTCTAACCATTCTAAAACTGAATTTAAATATTTATTTAAACTATATCATACATACATACACATGGGGTATCCTAATTTGGGATCTATCAAGTAGGACACAAGACACATATCCAAAATCCTCAATAGAGCTCCAAATGGTCTCAAATTTGAATCTAAATGGGACACATGCATGAGGATGGATCCTACGGATTCAAAACTAATTTATATGCAAAGAAAATCGATTTAGAGGATGGATTTTACCTATTGGGAGTGGAATCCCAATGAAATCCTTTAGGACACGGCTCCGATACGAAGATCCCTCAAAGCGGACACTCCTTGCACTCCTCTTCCAATCCTTAGTAGCACCCTTCCCTTGGAGAATAGGAATGATTGAGGGAAGGTTTGGTGAAGGAATGATTTGATTTGGAGATCAAATCAATGGGAATGCTCTCTAAATTAGGGAAGAACAAAAGGAAAATAAAAGAGGCAAGATTGTAATGAATGAAATGAATCATTCTCCCCTAAAGGTGGCTGCCATAAAGAGTCCATTAGGGCTAATGAGAAATGTCCTAATTGCCCCTCTCTAGTCTCATATGGTTAAGTCTAGACTAGGTTCACGTTTGGGGTCAAATGATCTAGTTTTAAGTCTCTAACTTAACCATTCTAACATGATAAAATTAGTTTAATTAACTAACTTAAATGTTGGGTTTGTGGGCCATGCTTAACTTAATATTGGGTCCCATCTAGAGTTTAAGCTACCCGGGTCACAATACAAGTCGGAACGAGACGAAACTCAAACCCGACTAAACAAATCCAATAAAAATAATATAAAAATATAAAAAAATTCAAAATATTAAAATATAAAAAATAACCAAAATTATAATACATCAATTTAAATATTATTAAAATAATCTAAAATTTACCAATTAATCAAAATCCTAAATAATTCAAAAGTCACAAACTGACCAAAATACCCTTAGCCTAAAAAGTTGTAAATAGTCATTCTAATTACATGGTTAGGTCCCCATGGTCATGGTTAGTCTCTAGGTTAAACAGTTCTAGGGTTCACTAGCTAACACATCAAAATTATAATTCACCAATTTTAAATAGTATTAAATTAATTAAAATTTCCATAAATCATAAATCCTATTATTAAATAATAAACTTTTACAAAAGTTCAAAATTACCCTCATTTTAGAAAAGTGGGTGTTGCAAGTCTACCCTCCTTAGAAAATTTTGTCCTCGAAATTAAAATGTTTCTACCCTTCTAGGTCAAACCCCCACAATCAAAGTCTCAAAACTTAAAATCATACAATTTAAAAGGACGGTATACAGGGTCATGGCATATGGTGGTAATGAAAGTCTCATCTAGGTATACTAGTCAACTAGACCAAAACAATCATAGGGTATCAAAACATACAAGCAATCAAGGGTGTTGAACTAGAAAAGTTACAAAAACAACAATCATCAAGGCTGTAAGGCAGTCTACCATCCTATATGAAAATGGTAATTATCAAAAATAAAATAAGATAACTACTAATCATCTATAAAGGGGTACTATTTAAGAAAAATTAAAACCAAAAATTTAAGGAACGAAAGTCAATAGCATTGAATCCAATCACAATATAATATATATAGAAAGAGAGAGTGTTAGAGGGAAAAGCTAACATTATGTAAAGGTTATGTGGTTAGTGTGTGTATGGGTGTATGTGGACATGTTCATATGGTAGATAGTAGGCTTGTGTGTGAAATATACATGAAAGTGTATAGGAGGATTGGGTCTCAAAACAATAGCTATCAAGTTACACTATTCATGGCATATTGGTTAACAGTCTACAAGGCACAAGCTATTTACTCATAACATGCATGGCTAACAATATATATATGTATATTATATGTATAGAGAGGTAGAGATTAATTAGTCTATCATATACATTATAACATGTATGCAAAACTATTATATATATATATATATATATATATATATATATATATATATATTATATATATTATATTATATATATATATATATATATATATATATATATATATATCTATATATATATATATATATATCTATATATATATATATATATATATATATATATTATATATATATATATATATATATTATATATATATATTATATTATATATATATATATCTATATATATAGCTATATATATATATATATATATATATATATATATTATATATATATATTATATTAAAATATATATATATATAAAATATATATATATATATTAATATATATATATATAAATATATAAAAATATATATATTATATATATATATCTATAAAATATATATATATTTTATATATATATCTATATATATATATATATATATTTTTATATATATATATATTTTTATATATATATATATATATTATATATATATATATATATATAATATATCTATATATATATATTATATATATATCTATATATATATATTTTAATTTTATTTGTAGGCAAATAACTGCATAACATCACAGGCCATTATATATATATATATATATATATATATTATATAATATATATATATATATATATATATATATATATATATAGATTTATGAACATAATATGGAGATGAAGGGTTAGGTTTATATGGCAGTTGTGAACATTAGTGTAGGGTGTCAAGTGTACATGGGTTAAAACTTGAAATGAAGGGTTCAATCATTCAGTTTTAGTTCAACATTACATATTAATTCAAAATTGAACTACACATTTGAAAGCAATGTAAAAATGTTAACATATATTCAGTTTTCAGATTTTAGAGAAATTCGACATCAAACCAACCCAACGTTTACCACAACCACAACCTAACATGTAGAGTATGAAACCTAACATTATATCCCTACATACAACAATGTATACGACTCAAAATAGCATTTAAAAAACTGCAAATTGACTAATCACTTAGAAATCAGGCTTAAAGGGTTAATATGCACACAGTCTCAAATTTGACAAATTCAAACACAAAACTCACCAATTTCTTTAAAACTTGAAACCCTGTATTAACATACAGTGCAGTGATGTAAACAACGACTAATACATGACTTTACATTTAATTTATGAATTTAATCTGGAAATCAGAGAACTAGTCACTAATACTGTACTATATTAGAATATTGGGACTTTGAGAAATTAACATCAAACTATTAATATGCATTTAGATAGGTTGGTAATCAAGTGTAGCATGCATACGTGTCAGGCAAGTATCTGTGTCCCTATATATATATTTTAAGTAATGCAAGAAATAATGGCAAGAAGGAATAATGATAAATCTGTTCTGCTTATCTATTTAAAAGAAAGAACCATTTTGAAACTAGAGCTAATATCAAATCAAGTTAAGGTCTAGCAAAATCATCAATTCATTGTATTAGGAAGAAATTTATAGCAGAAGTTACACTAGATTTATAATAGCAGCTAAAGCTACTCCTACTCATACTCCTACTCCTACTCTTAAGTTATTTGATGATGGAATACAATTTATAACAACATAATGGTACGATAGAGATGATATGTTTAAAAAACCTTCTCAAGATACATCTGATAATCATTTGCGTCTGTCCAAAATTATGTTACTCAGAGTCCTCGCCATTCCAGTAAGCAAGGCTGCGATAAACGATAGATTCCATAACTGGGGTATGCACCTCTACAATCATGTCATCTGGAAATCTCGCTATACCGACTAGTATAGCTGCGAGAAATTCCAAATCTCATAACCAAGATACGTACATCCGAAGTCAGGTCCCTATGTTTCTGCCACGCCAGCTAATACGGTTGCGATAAACTACAGGTTCCATAATCAAGTAGACGTTTTACCATCCCTGTATTCCCGTCAACATATGTTATCAGAAAATATCGTAACTCAGGCCATAAATTCATCTCGATAGGAAAATAAAAACACAACGATCCAACAAAATCAAATTCAATAATCAAGGAGTGAGAGCAACAAAACAAGGGAAATGATTTCAATTGAAGTTTAAATAAGATTCTTAAGGGTCGTCACAGGAATCTCTCAAGGAATCCTAACTGTGATTGAGTACCTTCAAAAATATCCTAATCCTACTGCAGGCTGTAGTGATACTCTAGTTTGAATACCACTACATAAACTCGACCTGTATGGGCCACCACTAAAAATGTGTCACGACCCGCACCCACAATGAGGTACGAGAACGTAACAACGCCCAGCCTACGCTGCAGTGTCGGCAGTAGAATGCTGTCCTAGGTCACAACATCTAACAATATAAGGTACCTGAATAGTATATACACTCCGAATGGAGGTGACATAACAGAACAGTCTCAATCACATCTAAGGCAGATACTGAAAAGTAAAGGTAGATATATAGATCAACACCTCGATATTATACAAATAAGAGAGAGAATCTAAGTGTCTAAGATAACAACTCAAGAAACATCCAGCTCAATACAAGTCCTATATATACAACATCTCAGAACAACAACTGAAGTCAAATAAACAATGCTGAAAAGAAAGATAAAGCCTAGCTGTCTAGCCTAAACTATGGGAGTAGCATCTGTACTGCAGCTGTGTCCTCCAGAGAAACCAGGTCGCAGGTGTCGTCTAAGCCTACTCCGTAATAGTGGTACATAGGGCCTCATCCTCATCCTCTGTAATATTTTCAATAGGTCCAGTCAGGACAGGAGCGAGCACAATACATCTCACACAGTTCATATCAAGTTAAAAAAATAAAACATGCAATAGAGTAAGATACATGAACGCTGAAAGAGATATATGAAGTAAAGAAGATAACTGTAAGGAAATATCTACTATAATAGAGAACTAGCAGTGACTAGTGAGTCAGAGTAAAATATAAACATGTGAATGGCATAGGAGATTCATGACTACAGCTAAGAGTGATTCATGACTACAGCTACTTGACTAATATTCACATGCCTATTTCTACTCCCCCATCCCCAATCAATACACAAGGATCTGTTCAAGTTATGTAAGATTCGTAAACTTCACATGGCTCATAAAATGAGTGATACGTGAAGGTGATTCATGATGGCTCTGTGAACATGAGAGTACATGTGTCACAAGCGATTCGTGAATCAATAAAAGCATAGAGATACGTGATAATTCGTGAAACGCACAAAACATGCAGTATCCGATGCTCCCGAGGGGATAACATCTCATGAAAAGATCCATATAGTACCAATCCGTGCTACCAACGTGTCAGCATCAAGTAAAGTAATCTAGAGCAAGAATATAAATCCTAGCAAGTATGAAACGGTCAGAGAATGTACTCGCCTGATAACTGAATGTCCGAAGAGGGTGTACTGCCTGAGGAGGTATCTGTCTCCTAATCAGAGCAACACAAGTTACAACATGTCTAAAATAAAAAAGACTGCTACAATGCATCTACATGATGTCTAGATTAAACTAGACTAAGTCAACATTGGTCAACTATAGTCAACCACCACTAGTCAAACTAGGTCAAGTCCTAGCCCAACAAGTCTAACAGTCTCACTAGGCCTAACCAAGCCTAGGCTAGCACTCACACAATCACAAGGCAATTTGAACCACAACAATGCATAATATAAATAGATACTATATATAATACATACCTTCATACATACATGCATATCCACATTACATACATATTTATATATAGGCATATGTTACATCATGCATATTACATAGTTACATAGATATATACATTCATGCACATTTACATACATACTTTTATACATTATATATGTTAACATTCATTACAATACATTATATTTTACTTATACCTTTGATTCATTCATTCTTTCATATATGACATTCATTCATGCATTTATACATTCATTCATTCATGTTATCACTATATACATACTTGATTCATGTATCCATACATACATACATGGATACACACATACATGTATACATTAATACATGCTTATATTGCATACATGCATACATACATATCATGTATACATACTTGCATTCATTCATGCACCTATACATACATACATAGATGCATACATACATATTTGTATAATTATATACTTGTATACATTATATTCAATATGCATACTCTATATTATATTACATTCATTCCTGCATACATGCATACATACATATCATGTATATTACATTACATGATACATACATGTATACTTGCATTATATTATACTTACATTCATGCATATTAGATACTTGTATTTATATTAACATATTGCATACATTCATTTCATTCATGCATCTATGCATTACCTACATGTTTTATACATATGCATACATTGTATATTCATATCATTTCATACATTAACATAGAGGCATACAAACATGCACACATCATATATACCTTGCATTACCTTACATATCATGTTATATATTATCATTCATTCCTTTCATGTATTACATTATCTTTAAGTTGAATACATCATATATGGATACAACACATTATCTTGCATGCTTGCATTCATATATTATATTCTATATTACCTATATATATGTATTTTCCTCCATTCGTTCATGCTTGCATCATATACTCTACATTACCATACATGTTATCATTATATATTGCATTACAATATTTATACATTATGCATTCATATCTATCATTACATATACTTTGCATTCATATCTAGCATTCATTATATACTTTCATGCATATTGTATATCATTTTTTTATTGCATTTATGTATTGCTTATATACATTACATTAATTACATTCTACATGCTTGTTCAACCATATATTACATTAATGTAAAGGATATATATCATATATTATTATTTCATTCATCTAACACATCATGCATTACATACTCTATATTTATTTAATATCCATGCTACATAGGCTCATAGGTTACACAAAATGCATATATCATATAGTCACTCTTCTACTTAAAACTAATACTGTACCAATTAGGCCTTCAATAAATTCTAGATTAAAGTATGTTGTATCCCTTCGTGTTAGCTTTCCGAAACTTCAACGGATCACATTTTCGTGTCCGGAAGCTCCAAAATCGCAAAATATCGAAACATGTTCGTCTTTCGTACAGTGACACTCAAATAATTCTACAGAAAGTTACAGAAATAATTTGGCTTATTAAAATATTTTAGAAAGGTAACTTTGATACGGTTCTTTTAAAAAACGGGAGATAAATCGAGTTCTAAGCTAAAAGTTATGACATTTCTAATTTGCTTTGGTTAATAAAACGTGGATGAATATTATGACGAATTTGAGTTATTTTGGACAAAAGAACACATATAGGCCAAGATACTTGGATACAAACATATGTATCCAAATAAAACTCATTCTAACCATCCTAACTAAGATCAAACCACTCTCTAACCATTCTAAAACTGAATTTAAATATCTATTTAAACTATATCATATACATACACATGGGGTGTCCTAATTTGGGATCTATCAAGTAGGACACAAGACACATATCTAAAATCCTCAAGAGAGCTCCAAATGGCCTCAAATTTGAATCTAAATGGGACACATGCATGAGGATGGATCCTACGGATTCAAAACTAATTTATATGCAAAAAAAATCGATTTAGAGGATGGATTTACCTATTGGGAGTGGAATCCCAATGAAATCCTTTAGGACACGACTCCGATACGAAGATCCCTCAAAGTGGACACTCCTTCTTGTACTCCTCTTCCAATCCTTGGTAGCACCCTTTCCTTGGAGAATGGGAATGATTGAGGAAGGTTTGGTGAAGGAATGATTTGATTTGGAGATCAAATCAATGGGAATGCTCTCTAAAATTAGGAAGAACAAAAGGAAAATAAAAGAGACAAGATTGTAATGAATGAAATGAATCAATCTCCCCTAAAGGTGGCTACCATAAAGAGTCCATTAGGGCTAATGGGAAATGTCCTAATTGCCCCTCTCGAGTCTCATATGGTTAAGTCTAGACTAGGTTCACGTTTGGGGTCAAATGATCTAGTTTTGAGTCTCTAACTTAACCATTCTAACATGATAAAAATTAGTTTAATTAACTAACTTAAATGTTGGATTTTGTGGACCATGCTTAACTTAATATTGGATCCCATCTAGAGTTTAAGCTACCCGGGTCACAATACAAGTCGGAACGAGACGAAACTCAAACCCGACTAAACAAAAAAAAAACAATATTAAAAATATAAAATTTTCCCAAAATATTAAAATATAAAAATAACCAAAATTATAATACATTAATTTAAATATTATTAAAATAATCTAAAATTTACCAATTAATCAAAATTCTAAATAATTTAAAAGTCATAAAATGACCAAAATACCCTTAGCCTAAAAAGTTGTAAATAGTCATTCTAATCACATGGTTTGGTCCCCATGGTCATGGTTAGTCTCTAGGCTAAACAGTTCTAGGGTTCACTAGCTAACACATCAAAATTATAATTTACCAATTTTAAATAGTATTAAATTAATTAAAAATTCCCATAAATCATAAATCCTATTATTAAATAATAAACTTTTTATAAAAGTTCAAAATTACCTTATTTTAGAAAAGTGGGTGTTACATGTCTTGCTCTAGTGTTCGCCATTCAGAAGACGCGACACTACGTCACGGGACAAACCATCCATGTCATATCAAGAGTTAACCCTCTCAGGGTCCTCATGACTAAGCGGGTGCACTCAGCTCTCGCCTCGCTACCTGGGCGATACTACTGTCCCCCTATCATATGATCTTCGTTCCACAGAAAGCGGTTAAAGGTCAAGCTCTGGCAGACTTTTAGCGGCTCATCCAGGTTCGGAGTCAACCAGAATAGACGAATAGATACCAGACGAGGTCGCCAATTCAAATGTGGCCTCTCATGATACCATATGGCGAATGTTCTTCGACGATGCTTCCAGAACGGGGCCCAAGGGCAACATCGTCGCTGGAGTCGGAGTGGTGCTGATTTCTCCCTCTGGGCTGGAGATCAATCGGGCTTACTCCCTCACGGAGTCCCGCTCAAACAATGTGGCCGAGTACAACGCTCTGGTCATTGGCCTCCGACTTGCAAAAGAACTAGGGGTAGAATACCTTAAAGCATATGGCGATTCACAGCTAATCGTCAATCAGATTTGGGGTTCATACGAGGTTCGCCATGAAGACATGATCCCTATCACCAAATAGCGATTGACATCATCTCGTCCTTGGAAGGGTTCTTCATAGAACATATTCCCAGGCTCCAGAACATTGAAGCCGATGCCCTAGCAGGTCTCGCCGCTCCCTTAGCAGTTCTGAATCATGCTCATCATCTGGTTGACATAATAGGCCGTGAGTTGGTCTGTCCCAGAAATAATATTCAATGTATTGAGAGTTACTCCGCGCTGGCAGTCGACGAAGCACCAGATTGGAGACAACCATTCATTGACTTCGTAGTCTACGACATCCTGCCAGAGAATCGAAGGAAGCCACTTCTATCAAAGACGTTCCCTCAGATTCTTCTACGATACAGACGAAAATGCTGTATCGGCGATCATACGATGATTACTGCTTCGGTGTCTGTCAAATACAGAAGCCAAAGAAGCCGTACATGAAGCTCATGACGGCGTCTGCGGGGCCCATCAGCCTGGCCCAAAATTATAGGATCGCCTTCGACGAATGGGCTATTTGGCCCACGATGGTTGCAGATGCGATAGACTATGCAAGAAAGTGCAAAGTCGGTCAAGTCCACACAGATTTCATCCACCAGCCATCCGAGTTTCTACATCCGACGGTGGCATCCTGGCCATTCGAAGCATGCGAATGGACATCATTTGCCCGATCACTCTACCTTCGTCTAGGGGACACCGCTTTATACTCGCAATCACTGATTACTTCTCCAAGTGGGCGGAGGCTATTCCGCTGGCAGAAGTCAAGACTTCAAATGATCAGCTTCCTCAAGCATCACATAATTTATCGCTTTGGACTGCCCCGAAGGATCATCCATGATAATGGTCCGCAGTTCGCTAGCCACGCCTTTTATCGGTTCTGCGACAAACACCGAATCCAGAACATTGCTTCAACACCATATAACCCAGTGGCTAATGGTCTGGCTGAAGCATTCAACAAAAATCATCAAGCTGCTCAAGAAGTTCGTGTCTTCCAACAAATGACTCGAATGAGAAGCTCGACGAATGCTTATGGACGTACCGCACTACAGTACGGACGGCCACCAGAAATACACCATTCTCCTTGGTATACGGGAGTGAGGCAGTTCTCCCCTTGGAGACCCAAATCCCCTCACTCTGCGTCGCCCTCATCTACCGATTGACAACAGATGATAATCACCATCGCCGACTACAAGAGTTGGAGGCCCTAGACGAGAAGCGCCTGTTAGCTCAGCAACGAATTAGCTGTATCAAGCCCGAATCTCCGGAGCTTTCAACAAGAAGGTCAAAATCAGAACGTTTTAAGTAGGCGATCTTGTTTTGACAGTTCGGAGGCCGATGGTCATGACTCACAAGACCACTGGCAAGTTCCAGCCAAAGTGGGAAGGCCCGTTCAACATCGATGCTGTATTCTCTAATGGAGCTTACCGCCTCGCAAAGCAAAATGGAGACTAGCTCATGTTGCCCATCAACGTCAAGTTCCTAAAGAAGTATTATGTCTGAAATGACATACACCAAATATCTTATATTGTTGAGTTATGTACCCTCCGGTACCGCTGAACCCACAGTCTGCCTCCAAAATCTCAGATTGTTACGTTATGTACCCCTGGTACCGCTGAACCCACAGTCTGCCTCCAAATATCTCGGATTATTGAGTTATGTACCCCCTGGTACCGCTGAACTCACATTCGTCCTCAAAACATCTCGGATTATTGGGTCATGTACCCCTGGTACCGCTGAACCCACAGTCTGCCTCAAAAAATCTCAGATTATTGAGTTATGTACCCCCTGGTACCGCTGAACTCATTCACCAAAGATTATCGGGTCATGTACCCCTTGGTACTACTGAACTCACCTACATTTCCTCAAAATATCCCAGATTGTAGAGTTATGTACCCTCTGGTACCACTGAACTTATATTCTGCTTCCAAATATCTCAGACTGTTGAGTTATGTACCCTCCGGTACCGCTGAACTCACATTCTGCCTCCAAATCTTCCAGATTGTCGAGTTATGTACCCGCAGGTACCGCTGAACTCCCATCCTGGTCAATCTATATCACATCTTTTGGGTAGTAAGTCACGTATGATCATACCTCTGAACTTTCTTCCTAAAAGGAGCTCCTTCCTCATGATCCACTATCCGCACTTTCAGTACAAAAAAGGGTAACAGATCCACAAATTTTGCAAAACAACCATGTCGATGTTACCTCTGAGTTGTTTCACTTCCGCCAAAACAAATCACCCCCTCACATAGAACTTCTATGTCCTCATTACCTCTGAGTTGTTCTATGTACCCCTTCATGGAGCCCACTCCTGCCATGTCCTTATTACCTCTGAGTGGGAAGGCTCCATCGAAGAAACCATCATATTTACGACGTCCTCATTACCTCTGAGTAAGTATGTTGGTTCTCTCTCTCAACTTATTATCCGTATCCAGAACCAGGGTACGCCAAGGATAATAGGTCCACAAATAGTCCCCCAGTGGGACAAAATACCACAACACAATAAGTACAAGAAGAAAGGATGAGTCGAAACATGCTCATTTATTCAGAATCCAAGGTACTACATTATCTGGGACTATGTCCCTAATACAAGATGGAAAAAAGAGCATAAACAAAAGAAGAAAAAAAGAGCGACTATTGTTCGGCGATACATAATGCCATGAGACAGTCTCTCAACAGGGTAGTCGACCGCTCAAACCTCTGTTTGGCCCGGCGCTCGGCCTCCTAATTCAGCAGCACCGTATCTTCCAGGTGCGATGAGCCCGCCAGCCATCCTCAAACTTTTTCAGAGCACACTCAAGGTTGGCAGAAGCTCGGGAAACCCTTTCAGCGTCCTGAATGATCAACTTTTATCCACACGGGAAGCTTCAAGCTCAGACTCCAAGAAGGCCAGCTTCTTCAGAAGTTCGAAGATCTGCTCCCTTGTATCGGTTACTCCACGGGAAGCGGCCGCTTCCCGAGCTCTGCAAACCTCGCTCCGGACTCAGCTGGTCGTACATAAGAGATAGGTCACCAAGGTCCTTTATTATGACCGGCTTGGACGTATCTCGCGCAAGCCTTATCTTCTCCAAGGCAGTGGTGAGGAAGCCCCCTCCTGATCTATTGCTGCAGACAGATCAGCTTGCCTCAGCATTCGAAATTGGGCCACAAGCTGATCAGCCTCTAACAATTTGGGCTCCAGAAGCGCAGCTATCCCCTCCCCGCCAGGAAGGGTTTTAAGAATCTCAATCTGTCCGTGAGCGCATTCTCGGGCCAGGGCAAAGGGGGTCCTCCGCTCTACAGCAGCATCGACTCCTCTTTTCAGATGGCGGTAAAAGCTGTCAACCACATCCTGTGATACCTCATCCAGAACTTCCGTAGAGGATGGCGTCAAAGGAAGTGTGGCTGGCAGTGTCGAAGAAGACGCAACAGAACTTGCTGCCCTGCCACAAGGAAGATAAATTCTAAGCGAAAGGATGCTTGAACAGCGGCCAATTCTTCCTCCGCGCCCGAAGAACTTGGATACTCGGTAAGGCTGAAAGGTCAACCCCCGAAGTCATACGAGCAGAGGAGGATGAAGGGACCATTGCTCCCTGTCCAGGCTGTGCCACCATCTGATCTCCCGAACTCGATCCAGCGGGAGGCCTCTCGAGATAAATCGGGAGAGGAGGAGGCATGCTCCCTTCTACCAGATCCCCGGTAGCAGAGCCTTTCCTGACAATATCCGTCATGGGCAGCGAAGTGGCAGGACCTGTGTTTCCAGAGCAACTATCAATCATCTTAACCCGAAGGATGTGATGATAGAGCGAATAAACCTCCTCACTGGTCAAGATCTGACCTAGCTTACCAGGGAGGGTTGCGGAAGTTGAGGCTCGATCTCAGTGATCGTGCCCTCCTCACCGGCAATTCGAGACGAATGCCGTGGGTTCCTCCGCTCCAGCAGTCTCGGAGGTAGACGCAGTGGGGTCCACATCACCCGGTGGAATCCAGCACCCTCGAAGATTGGCTCAGAAGGGTCCACATCACCCTGAATGGAAACCTCCACGACGGAGAAACTTCAGCCGTCGCGGAGAACCCGGCCACAACGATCTCGGTATACTGGTCACTAACCAAAGTGGCTATGACCGGATCAGCTTCAGGAACATCAGCGGGCTCTGGAAATTCCTTTCTTCTGACGCCTACAGAGAGAAGAAGAAAATGATTAAGCAACAATTCAGAAAAAATAAGGACCAAAGAAAAGATGGATGTAGTTCAATTCACCTCCGAAGCAACATCATCACCTTCACATCTCTCTTTAATAAACAGCATGCGGCGTCTTACCGCAGCCCGCTTCGTAGAGTAGGTTCTGCCCCCATCAGTGGACACGCGCCTGCCCGCTTACGCGAAGGACCAGGCAACGGGCGGCTGATCCGCCACCATCTCATCGGGCGCGACGGGCGGCTAATTCACCACCGTCTCATCTGGCACAACAGACGGCTGATCCGCCCAGCATCTCCCCGGAAGGGAAGAGTCTTCTCCTGCTCGTTATTCTCTTCATCCCTGTTGTGGACTCCGAGTCGGGCACAGGAACTGCATTCGCCCGCCTCTTCCTCGTCTTAGACCCCTTGGGCTTCTCCGCCAAGCCGGTACCCACAATAAAGCTGGTACTCGGGTCGAAATTAACGGAAGGCTTGCTCGCCGTAACATGATATAAGGCCGCCATGTACAAAATCTCTCCTGGCACCCCACCGTTAGGGAATGAAAATGGTTCGGGTATGAACCGTGTCATAATAATGCCATGCCCTGATACCATCCAGCACGCTACCTTCAAAGCCCAGGCAAGAGCTGGGACTGTCAAAGAACAACTGGCTATACCCGAACTGGCGGCAAACCTGCTGGGCAAGTAAGGCTCCAGGAAGACGAGGTTGCGGTTACGATACACCAGGTGCGCTGGACGATATTACGCAGCCAAAGGAGCATTTCTCAGGTAAGAGGAGAGGAGGTTCGGTACCATCAACATGTACACTCCTCACTTCTTCAGCAGTAAAATGAGGTACGGACACAAAAAAGTCGTATTCGTCTACTCTCGCCAGCGCTCTCCGGCAGGCTGGCATGGTGCTGCATTCCCAGAGCTGATGGTGGAATCGAAAATGAAAGCGTCATCAACTGTAACGCATCTTCTGCTCCAGGCCTCATCAAAGACCTGTTGTGCATTAACAACCACCCCATTATATAATGGTATGGCATCTCTATGCGCTCAAATCCATCGCCGTGTCACGGGCGATGACCTTGGAAGAAAAGACACGAAGGCCATGGTGTATGCTGCACACCATAGCCGGAAGAAGAGCCAGCTTGACCCTGAAGACCAACTTTACGGCGGGAGGATGAAGTGGCGGCAGATCCTCTCAATAGAACCTGTCCCTCCTGAGACTACGCAGTTCCATAGCCACACCATCAGGAATCCCGCCAAAAGCCCTTCTCCGACAGTGGCTGAGTACCATGATAAAAATAGCTGAAAGAGGCAGTTCGACTCCCAAAAATGTCACCCGTGGACCTCGACCTCCTGGCAGTCGACGCCTGGTGTTGTACCTCCTCTGGGGTTTGAGGATCTCGAAAAGAAACCCGGCCTGAGGCACCAAGGGTAAAAAGGTATGAAACCCAGGACCTGGTGTGAGGAGTGCTCCCCTCCGAGCTCATCCTTCTTGATGGCCATCTGATGACAAGTGCTGTGATGACATAACAATTCCCGATACACGGCGACGAAGCCCGAGAACTGTCGGTCCAAATCTTCGAGCTCTTCGCTCGTAGGGGTTACACTTCAAAAACTTCTTCTCCCAGGGCAGCTTGGAGATAACATACATCTCATGAAGCAAGTCCCAGCGCCCCTCCCGGTTGAAGAAGGTTCCCGTCCGCCGGTTGTACATCTCCAGAAGAGCCATGAATAACGGCTTATTTATGGACAGACCATGACAGGTGCCCGAATGGCGTGATAAAGGCCAATCTCACGCAAAAGTCGCATACTTCTGCAGAATCTATGTGGTCAAATTGGCCCATGCAGGGATAGGGTTTATCCAGTTCAGCAATGCCAACCGGCCGACGGGATACGACCCTTTGCGAGCAAGCTGGTTCAAAAAGGTATCAGCCTGAGAGAATGTGAAGTTGGACCCGTTACATTTATAAAGGTCCCCGGAGCCAGTCCCATCACATACTTACTGACCGGTTCCCTCCGCATACGCTGACCCCAGATTCCTATTGTAATGGATGTTTCCTACGAACATCCCTGACTTGCTTGGGGTCAAAGAGTCTACCATCTTTCTGTCTTGCGGTAACATGTTGAACCACGAGAGAGAAAATGACGCTCTATCGGAGGGATATGGATCTCCACCCCGTCAAGAACAAAGTCCCAGCTCTTCGATATATCCAGAACCCGGTGTTCTTTACAGATAAAGCATCCCAAAGAGGAACGCAGGCTTCAGGTATTCCCCTTCCAATTGCCCCGAGTTCATCATGGCGCAAAGAAAGTGGAAGACTGTTTCTTGATAGCATTCAGCCTCTCCAAAGGCTCTTTCGGAAGCTGGTTCGTCACATACTCGACTATGTGGTCATATCGATAGCCCAAAGTCGATTGTGCGGACCCACCAGAGGCTCTCCTGCTGCATTAACTGGCAGATTCACTGAAGAAGGAAAGAAAGAGACAGATTAAAAGATGGTTAAACAAAACCACTTAGTGATTTTAGGCTCATGAGGTCCAGTCCACATAAGCTCATGCGACTTTTTCAAACACGAGCTTATGCGGCTCTGCGCTCATGCGGCTCTGTTTGAGCATAAGCTTATGCGGCACTAATTAGTGTAGGCTTATGCGTTCCCGATTAGCGAAGCATTATGCGGCCTAAGTCAGAGGAGCTTATGCGGTTCGGTTTAGTGCAGCCTTATGCGGCCCAAGTTAGAGGAGATCAGATGGTTCGATTTAGCGAAGCATTATACGGCCTAAGTCAGAGGCTTATGCGGTTCAGTTTAGTGCAGCCTTATGCGGCCCAAGTCAAGGGGCTTATGCTGTTCAGTTTAGCGCAGCCTTATGCGGTTCTGCTTAGCAGACGAACTTATGCGGCTCAGTTCAGCACAGCCTATATGGCACAGTCCAAAACGGGGCTTATGTAGTATTGTTTGAGAAGGCTTCATGCGGTTCGATTCAGAAAGTCCTTATGCGGTTCAGTTCATAAAGTGCTTATGCAACCCTCATGTGGCTCGGGCATAGGGTATACCCCCATGCGGCTCGGGAGGCACACGCAGCACAGTATGCGAAAACGAAGAAAGCCTGCGCATAAATATGCGACATAGCCATAGTTCTGAGTTCATCCTTACCAGCAATGGTGGGTGGACGTCGGGGTGCACTTCAGGCACCGTGGCCGACGAAGAAGCTACTTTCTTATCTTTCGCCACAGCAGAGGCAGCCTTGGAAGACTTGGGGGCCATTGTTGATCGAAGAAAGAAGAAGAAGAGGATGACAGTTAGGGCAAGAAGCGCATTAAATTGGGAAGAGAGTAAAGAGTTTCTC
The DNA here is from genome assembly GCA_029216955.1 of Iris pallida. Classification (NCBI taxonomy): domain Eukaryota; kingdom Viridiplantae; phylum Streptophyta; class Magnoliopsida; order Asparagales; family Iridaceae; genus Iris; species Iris pallida. The sequence goes on from JANAVB010022171.1 coordinate 69,497, forward strand.
TCTCTAAATTACTCTTATTTATAGGAGGCCAAGGGGAGACACGTGGATTGATGAACGCTCCGAGTCTCGTGCTGCAGGCAAAACGACTCCTAGGATTTCGTCCCCTCTCATAAAAGAGATTCATCAAAGCACGAAATCCAAATATTTAATGAACCAACTCTGGGATTCCCCCTAAAAGACGCTCCAAATCATAACAAATCAAGCAATTAATGCCGCCTACGTGGTAGAGAGAACAGTATGCGGCCAGAAATGATCCATGCGGCCAAGCAGTTCATGCGGCTAGGATGTCCATGCGGCTAGGAAGTCCATGCGGTCAGAATATCCTCTGCGGCCAGAAGAGCCTATACACAGCCATGTTTCTTATTTAAAGTATTTCAATTTTACAAATTAAAAACTTTGAAGGGGGTCTTGTAGAAGCATAGAAATGGACACGAAAAGCCCATACGGCTCCAAACAGAAGGAGCCTTATGCGGCTCAGGAACCCTTCAGAACTTTATGCGGCTCGGAACTCCCAACAGCTCATGCTGCTCAGGCAAAGACATGTGGCCATACGCTGTCCGCTTCTACAGCTGGCCATAAAGCAGTCTCCTAATGAATTGCTCTAATGACATCTCTGACACAATGAATGACAGCTCTGACGCAATGAATGACAGCTCTGCCATAAAGCTGAAATAATGATGGCGTGCCCCTTGGGAAAAGAAGAAAATCTTCTATAACTGACAGGATCCGTCAAGTCCCAAGCACCTCTATGCGGCTGCATCCTTCATGCGGCTGTCCTCTTATACGGCTGCATCCTTCATGCGACTGTCCTCTTCATGCGGCTGCATCCTTCATGCGGATGTCCTCTTCATGCGGCTGCCCTCGTCATGCGACTGCCTACTTCATGCGGCTGCCACGCTGCTGTCTTCTTCATGCGGCTGTCGCCTTCATGCGGCCGCGGTGTCTCCTTCATGCGGCTGCTACCCTCATACGACTGCTACCTTCATGCGGCTAGGATCGTAGGGGCCACTTGTATGCGGTTCACTTAGAAACTGCACTCATGCGGCTCTGTCAGTATATTCACTCAAGACAGTTGAGACACGTGGCGGTCCTCGCAATAGCTGAGACACGTGGCTTCTTATCCCACTCAGAATTATGGCTGCTAGCAAATCATAACAAACTCAGATTTGTTACAATCATCATAATTACCCCAAATCAAATCAGATCAATAAATTAAATACATAGCAGGAGATCCGAACCTATTAAAATTCATGGCAATCAACATTAATTGCCCATAAGATTTGGTGCAATCCATATTAATTGCCCAGATGCGTTACAATCAAAATTAACGGTCCAGATGATTGGCCGCCGACTTTTTAAGGAGGGAATCATTACAAACCCTAATGATCACACCCACCTCTATAAATAGCAAGGTGCCATTCCTTACAAAGTACCTAGAGAGACCTGAAGACCTGGAGAGACCTGAAGAACCGGAGAGAGACCTGAAGATCTGGAGAACCCCCCCGGCTGGATACACAGAGAGACAAAGGCACGCACAGAAGAGTCTCCCCACATATTCGAGAGCATTTCTTCATCAGAGCCAAGGCTACGTCCGATCGTCAAGGAGTAAGGCAGGGCTACCGTCGCTTTCGAGCCTCTACCGTCACCCCCCAGATTCAAAAATAAACAATCGTACTTAGATTGTTGTACCTAGGATTTCGTTCCTAGGCTTTCTTTGTACGAGCGAGTTTGTATTATGAGTCAAAGTTCAGTCCTCCTATATAATTGTTCTGTACTTTACAATCAATGGCAAACAACTGGGTAAACATTTCAGGTGATTGTGATGAGATCGTGTGCCCTGACTAGTATGGTCCATACATGGGAGACATAGCTGAGGCGGACTTTACATTTTAGGACGAGTTAGCAGCATCTGACCCCGCTGCTCATGTTTAGATATCTTTAGTTAGATTTGAGATATGTAGTAGATATTGACATTTGATTATGAGACATGTAGTTTGGGATTTTGGTTATCTTCTGGATTTCATACTTTTTATTATTCTGAGACTTTATATATTTTCTCTATTCCATCTTGAGCTGAGTTGTGGTCTTGTGTTGTGTCTCCCAAGTGGAGTCTATTTATACTATATAGTTGTTCATTATATACTGATTACATCGTTCTACCGCCAATACTGTTGCGTAGGCTGGACATGTGCACGATTCATACCCAAATACCGGGTGCGGGTCGTGACAGACAAGTAAAAGTACCATCATTGAATCTTTCAAAGCTTTCGGTAAAGATTCAAACTTTCCTTCTCAAATCTTGATGCCATGATTCTCTTAGATTTATGTGTATATATTGTTCCATAACCCATATATTGCCACCCTTTTTGTTATATTATCATCCATGTAGCTTGTATGTTAGGTTGTTGATAGATTGGATTACGACTAGTTTGAGGCTTTTCTCGTGTGCGATTACTTGAGGGTTTGTTATTAATTTTTAAAATTGAATTAGTATGTGTTATATTACTGTAAATAAATCATTTAAAACTTACATGGTTTTATGTCAAAAATGAACTAAAAATATGGACCATTGGACTAGGTTTTCGGTTAAATTCCTGACATAGTTTGGCTCATAAATAGGGGCTGGTTTTGGTATAAAAAAGGATATTATTTTTAGTTTTAATCAGATTTTAATATATTTTTATATGATTTTATAACTATAAGTCATAACGATGGTTTGGTAGTATTTCATACAAGTTTCGGACAAGACTAACAGGCATAATATAGACATAACAATGAATTGTACCAAAAATTCCAACTAGAATTATGAGGTTAAATTTAATAAAAATCATGTTTAAATTATGATTTTATGATTTTTAGATGATTTATATTATGTCCTTAAAGTAGGGACTTAACGTTGAATTTTGGAAGTCGAAAACCATAAGACTAGGTCTCGTTATCTCATGAAAACCTGTGAGTTGTGTCAAGAATCTACGGTTCCATGAGGTATTTAGACTTGATTACATATGGTTAATAATAAATTAGATAATTAGATTATGTTATAAGTTTCTTAATCAAATACTTAAAGTAGTTAATCAATTGTTTAGGTCCATTGGATTCCGGAGGAGTAGATACGGGAACATTTTTACATCTACACATTGCGGATTCAGGCAAGTGTACCTTGCTATTATTTTTGTATTTTTATCATATTAATGTATTTATTCTTGCTATTATGTTGTTTATCCTATACCTTAGTTAGTATGTCAATACATGCTTCCGATTGGTATTCAGGTGCATTCAACCGTTGTGTTGTCTAGTATTGATATCTAGAGCCTTCCCATGATTTTATGGATATTATTTTCCATTGAGACTTGTAGGATTACGAAACAAGAATTTGACACATACGCTTAGCCAGATACATGTGTATTGATTTCCAGAGTTACCGGATTCCTGATGACTATAGGACCAGGATTGGTTGTTGTTACTGTTTTTGTAGTTGTGTTATAGAACTTGAAATCTAGATAGAGATCAGATTAGATGAGTTGTAGATACGACTTATATGATTTTTGGAGATTTAAGGACAGCTATTACTTGCATGGGCCATTTTGTGCACTTACATTATATTATGTATATACATTTATTCAGAGGGAATACATGTTTTCTGTGATCTAGTCTCTCTTAGTTACCTTTGAGACACCTTATCGGTGCTGCTTATATGTATACTCCTGCCATGTTGTCTTTTATTTTGGAGATATCTACGCTTGCGAACATTGTCTTCAAAGCGTCACGTCAATTTGGTTTAGTTTACCCACCTGGATATGTCAGTTTACTATTTTACTTTAGGTTGTACATTATGAACCTTGCTATGTCCCATGAGGACCTGGTTTCTTTCCAAACATAGGTGATGAGATATTGCCAGAGGAGTACGGGCCAGGAGTTTATTTATCATTTATACTAGCTGTTGAAGACGAGATTTCTCCAGAGTAGTTCTTTACTTTATTTATGTCAGAGTAGTGGATTTGTAGTGTTTCGTTTACATTTCATTCTGGTACTTGTATCCATGGGTTTATTTCCCCCATGTGACTATTTTTATTTTGTTTGATATTATTCAGTTTCCTTTATTCAGCACTATGATGTTATGTTCTTATTTATTTCATACTTGTATCTATAGATGGGTATTGCAGCCATATGTATTACAGCCATATGATTATATTTACAGTTTAAGATGATTTCCAATTGGTCCATTAATTGCCTTTGGAATGTATCTGCTGGCATGCTACGTATTCCTAAGTCCTACGTACTTTGGGACTGAGACGTGACATGTTCTTGTGGTGGCCCATGTAGGCCACCTTAAATCATCTTTGTTACTTAATTGTACCAAACGAGTCTGCGAAATTAGAAATATACCCAAATAGGATCTTATCCACACTGTATTTACCGCCTTTGACTTCTCATTTGACTTCTAAATGTTTTCTTTGACTTGCATTTTGCTTGAATCTTTCAACGTTTAATGCATCTTTTTTATCATACACATAATGGACCCACAAAATGGAATCTTAAATCAAGTTGGCACTTCACAGAATGCCATTATCACTCAAGGCGATAGTACTCCACCACCGCAGGAGGCCAACTCACTCAACAGAGTCAAGTTTCGCACCCCCATACTTTGAGGTTTTGTAGGGACGACATCACACCACCTCCTCAGTTCTCTCTGCATGTTCCACCCACCTACCTTGCAGATGGATGGACAGACTTCATAGCCGACACCGATAGCATAGTCGGGGGTTTCCTACCACCACACCTCTTATGCCTCTGATACCATTCATTCCTTTTCCACCGGTCCGCAGATGGACGACCATCAGATGTTTCAAATGTTCTATGCAATGAGGCAAGCCCGTCTGTTAGTACAACAACAGGTCTAGCAGCGACGGACCGAGTCTATAGAGGGCATCATGTCATCTTTGGCACATGCGACACTAGCTTATCTGCCAAGGGATGGATCTATCGCTGATTTCAGAAAGATGATACCCAAACCATTCTATGGAAATGAGAAAACCCTACTGAAGTTTATGCATGGGTCACCAACATCGAGTATCAACTGGTAGCCACTCAAGTTCCCAAGGAGAAGTGGCTAACAGCCTTCAGGATACAGCTGACTGGCAATGCTCATCATTGGTGGGAGGCTGAAGAGGAGCAATTGGGCCATGATGGAGCCACCAAGAAAGAGCTCAAACTCTTCAAAGAGATGTATATTCCAGCTATAATATGAGCGGAGCTTCGAGACCGATTCATATACCTCACTTAGGGCAGCATGACAGTGGAAGTGTAAACACAAAATTCTTGTGTCTGATCGCAATGCCCCATACCCGGTACAGACAAATGAGCAGAAGGCAAAAAAGTTTTACGATGGACTCAGCTTCGAGATACAGAGGATAGTAGGATGTAAGCCCACTTTCGATTTTTTATTATATATTTTTAGTTTTAAATATTTTCTAGTTAGAAAATATATTTTTATGTTAAATCGTATAAAAGATATTTTTAACGAAGGGATTTGTCAAACTATTTTTAAATATGATTTTTTTTATAAAAGATAATTTTAGATAAATTAATTATTTTTAAGATTTGAGTTTATAAAATTTTTAAATATTATTTGATAATATTGAATATCATTTTGAATTATTATTGTAAGCAAATATTTATTTCATTAATTTAGTTTTGAAATTAATGACTATTATCTTTGACCAATAAAAAGATTTGCTAGATTATTTTTATAAGATTTGGATTTATGCAAATATACTTTAAATTTTATTTGATAATATTGGATATTATTTATTATGATCAATTATGTATTGAGATTTGATGCATATAGGTTTGAGGTTGATTCTATTTAAATTTAATGAAAAGATTCATTAGATTCTTGATCCTTCCAAATTAGGAAATTGAGTCAATCTCTATCTAGTTAAGCAGCCCTTATTCTTCTCCAAAAATCAAAACCCTTTCTATCTAATCCTAATTAAGTACTTGGTACCCATTATATACCTATTGAACCTATGTCATCTCCCATATTTTCTTTTCCAAATTTTCTCTTTTTCGTCCAAACTAGACCAAAATTCGTCATAAATTCAGCCTTATTTTTTTAAGCTATAGAAACTTCGCGAAGCCTTTGCGACCAACTCCGGACTCCAATTCACCTCCAGTTTTTCGTTGAAACTGTATCAAGATTATCTTTCCAAATCTATATTTTGTTTTCTGTAATTATTTAGGTGAATTTCTGAAGATTTATTTGAGTGTCGGTTATCCGAAAATTGATGCGTCGCACTGTTTTCGAGATTTCGGGAGATTCCGAACTCGAATTTGTGATCCATTTGAAGTTTTGGAAAGTTGACACAAAGATCTACAATATATAATTTTTCCAGAAATTTAGAAATCGTTTAGTATTTTATTTATTAGTTGAACTCAGATTTCACCGATAATTCATCGATTTGGTCATGGTTAGCCATAACGGCGATAACTCTTGACAAGCCTGATTTTGCAGCATGATCAATTCTGATGCACTCGTGGTACTAAAATCTACCATTATCACCCTTAAACCATTAAGTTCATAATATTTGACTAGTTAGTCAACGGTACGCCTCGATTTGCATATCATAGATTCCAAAATTGGAACCGTGACTTTCTATAGCCAAAATTCTTTATTTAAATTATATTTCAGATTATTATTAGGTTAAATTAGGATTTTAGATGATTTATTCCAGAATTAAACATATTAAATTAGGTTAACCCCATTAGTCACTTTCTATGATTTTTAGAATGGAATTTTAGATCTAACTTGTGGTTATTCATGCACAGGTTCTTGGTACAATGGTATGGTATGGTATGGCCAGAGTTCATCTTGTCATCAACTTGTAAAAGCAATTCGTTCAGGAATTCAGGCAACTACACTATTGTTTTATGTGCTTATTACATTATAATGATATCTTTTGTTGTGTTTCATTGAGTATCCAATTGAGACACGATTGTGACACGATATGCTTGATTGTATCATTGCTCGTTTATTGACTGTTTAGTGAGTCGGAAGAAAAAAATGCCAGATATGTGAACAAATCCAAATGAATGTTTAATGAATGATATCTAAGTCATACACCTCACGTATGGGTTAGCCATACCAAAAATGAATGATAGCCATCGTATAATGTGTTGTATTAGCCCAGCCGTTCACATGTCAAAAGGTATTTCAAATACACATTGTCTGTTAGTCTTCAATATTCATGATTCAGTTATCTTGTTCATACATGTTCTTGCTAGTGATTTCTTGTACATGTTTATCGTTTCCAGTTCATCTACATGTTTCTTTATTTTCTACTATCTCTACTATCTAGTTTTTTTTATTAAGGTACATAAATGCAATAGGGTTGTACTTTGCTCCTTTTCTAACTGGATTATTACAGATAAATTGGCATATTTCCTACTTTCGTGCTATGGACCATACGTATGGAGATACAGATTTTGGAGGTCGACCTTAGATTCTAGATAGATTAGTTAGTTTCTTTTATTTAAACGTTTAGCCGGTTGTTCCCAAAAAATCATTTTGATGTATAATTGGATTTGTATTTCAATAGTTATTGTGAATGATCAAATAGATGTGATTTGTTGTATTTGAGATTAATATTGAGACCTAGACAGCGTACTAACGTCGATGTTGCGACATAGGATGGACTTGGCTACGTACTCATTTTCGAAAAGCGGGTGCGGGTCGTGATAAATTTTTTTGTGGCCCATACAGGTATATTTTCGTAAAAGATTGTGAACTCGTAGTAGTACCTATATTAGTCATACTACTGCGAGCCTCGACTAAAAAATGCTCATTCACAATTAGGATTGATTTGATTCTAGCAGAATGACTAGGACTAGGTATACCATAGAAAAGTCCTTTTTTTAATTTTACTGTTGGATAGTTAAGGCTGCTACATAGGCCATGTGATTTAGCCAAGGATTTATTAAATTCTAGGCCCTATTTGATAAATTGAGGAAATTTCCTAGGAGAATATGATATTTGTTTTGATACAATGGTAGGATCAAAGGTGGGTAGACTATTCGCTTAGTAAGTTAGGCCTTCCTAGAATTCATGCTCTAATCTTGATAAATTGTTCAAAAAAAATTTCTGCCCTCTTTAGATATCATCCTCATATCGTAAGTCTGAATTACTTATTTATTTCCTATTTTGCCATAAGAAATTATTTTTATAATTTTTTATTCTATTACATATATGAATCTCGAGTTAGTTTTTGATTCAAAGTTCCCCCCAGCCATTTGAATATCCATGAAATAGAGATTTGAATGTTTATACTTCTCTTGTCTTTAGTTATTTCCTCCCTAATTGAACATTTTATTTTCAAGAATTTAGACTTAACTGACAGATACTAACACTTTTTCTATCTTGATCGTCTTGGAACTTGTTTGAATTTCTAGAATCTCCTTTGAAATTCTTATAGATATAGTTGAAATAATTTTCGATGGCTTACAATGGCAAGGCAGATGCGCACCGTCCCCATTTATTTGAATTATGGAGACTGCAGGTTCATTACAGCCAACATCGCACTGGCAAGGCATGACCCCTAAGTTAAAATAATTCCAAGTAAGCGTAGGTTATCAATATTATTATGTCCCATTTGATCTTTGAGTTATTATGTCAATATTAGATAAAGTTAATAGAATGTTCAATACCGTATTCTATTTAAGTCATAAAACCAAAGAGTTTTATTGCAGCCATATGTACATTGGCGAGGCATGGATTCTCGGTTAAATAACTTCCGATATACTTATGGTTTTCGTATCATATAGGCTATATCTTTTATCGACATACGTCTATAAATTTTTTAAATTGATTGATGCCTTATTTTTTATTACCATCTTCTTAATAAATTGGTTGTTCTTCTTTCTTTCTTATCTTTCTATTTCGAATCGTCATCTTTTAAACCTATTTTAATTTTCTTCCACTAGATTCCTAAACGTATCTAGATTTTGATTCTAAAATCGTGCCTAATTAATTTTGGTTAATTGATCGTATCGAAATGATTTCAATTTGATCACGACTAGACTACTTAGATTATATTCGATCGAGTCAATTCGCATCTTTTCCTAAATTTTGATTCCATAATCGTGTCCGAATGATTTTGGTTAAATAAGTTGATAATGCCAAAATGATTTCGATCGTTCTTAAACATTTTTGGGTCGTGACTAGACCATTTTGACTATAAATTTATCGTGCCAAATCACATTTTATCTTGGGTTTCAATTCCATCTACGATTATAGTTATCTTATTTGATCAATCGTATCATTTTCTTGATTATATTCTTAGTTGTGCCCAATCGTGTCCTTTAAAATTTCGAGGACGAAATTTTTCTAAGGTGGATAGATTTGTAAGCCACACCCGATTTTTTATTATTATATATTTTATTTTTAAATATTTTCTAGTTAGAAAATATTTTTATTTGAAATCGTATAAAAGTATTTTTAACGAAGGGATTTGTCAAACTATTTTTTAAATATGATTTTATTTGTATAAAAGATATTTTAGATTTATTAATTATTTTTAAGATTTGAGTTTATAAAATATGTTTTAAATATTATTTGATAATATTGAATATTATTTTGAATTATTATTGTAAGAAATTTTTTGATTTAGATTTGATTAATTTAGTTTTGAAATTAATGACTATTATTTTTTACCAATAAAAAGATTTGCTAAATTATTTTTATAAGATTTGGATTTATGCAAATATACTTTAAATTTTATTTGATAATATTGGATATTATTTATTATGATCAATTATGTATTGAGATTTGATCCATATAGGTTTGAGATTGATTTGATTTGAATTTAATGGAAAGATTTATTCATTATATTCTTGACCCTTCCAAATTAGAAATTGAGTCGATCTCCATCTATTTAAGGAGTCCTTATTCTTCTTCCAAAACCAAAACCCTTCCTATCTAATCCTAATTAAGTATTTACTCTCTATTATATGTACCTATTGAACCTATGTCATCTTCCATATTTTCTTTTCCAAAATTCCTCTTTTTCGTCCAAAATAGGCCAAAATTCATCATAAATTCAGCCTCGTTTTTTTAAGCTATAGAAACTTTGCAAAACCGTTGCGACCAACTCCGGACTCCGATTCACCTCCAGCTTTTCTTGTTAAAATTATATCGAGATTAGATTTTCAAATCTATATTTTTTTTCTGTAATTATTTACATGAATTTCTGGAGATTTATTTGAGTGTCGGTTGTCCGAAAATTAACGCGTCGTACTATTTTCGAGAATTTGGGAGATCTCGAACTCGGATTTGTGATTCGTTTGAATTTTGGAAAGATGACATGAAGATATACAATATACAATTTTCTAGAATTTTAGAAATTTGTTTAGTATTTTATTTATTATGTTAAAATCAGATTTGATCTGTAGTTCACCGATTTGGTTACAGTTAGCCATAACGGCGATAACTCTTGACCAAATCTTGATTTTGTGGCATGGTCGATTCCGGTGCACTCGTGGAACTGAAATGTACCAAGATGCACCCTTAAATCATTGAGTTCATAATATTGACTAGTTAGTCAATGAGACGCCTCGATTTGCATACCATAGATTCTAAAATTAGAACCGTGACTTTCTATAGCCAAAATTCCTTATTTAAATTATATTTCAGATTATTATTAGGTTAAATTAGGATTTTAGATGATTTATTCTAGAATTAACATAATTAATTAGGTTAACCCATTAGCCACTTTATATTATTTTTAGAATATGATTTTAGATCTAACTTATGGTTATTCGTGCACGGGTTCATGGTACAATGGTATGGTATGGTTTGACAGCTTCTAGGCCAGAGTTCATCTTGTCATCAACTTGTGAAATCAGTTCATTCAAGAATTCATGGCAAGCACACTATTGTTTTATGTGCTTATTACATTTTAATGCTATCTTTCATTGTGTTTCATTGAGTATCCAATTGAGACACGATAGGCTTGATTATATCATTGCGCATTTATTGACTGTTTAGTGAGTAGGAAGGGAAATGCCAAATATGTGAACAAACCCCAATGAATGTTTAATGAATGATAGCTAAGTCATACACCTCGCGTATGGGTTAGTCGTACCAAAAATAAATGATAACCATCGTATGACGTGTCGTTAACCCAACCATTCATATGTCAAAAGGTATTTCAAATTGTAAGCCCACTTCCTATTTTTTTGAAATTTTTTCTATTTATTTTATTTTAGTTTTAAATATTGTGGTGTCATCTACACCCACACAATATCAAGGTATTTCAAATTGCTCGATTAGTTTTAAAGGCAGGAGCACGCGGACGTATTAACCCCAATGAATGTCGTATTAAGAGTGTTAATCCAGCCATATTATCGTATTAACCCAGCCATTCTATTTATTTTATTTTAGTTTTAAAGGTATTTCAAATTGCTCGATCCAATTCGGTTGCCACCAAGGTAGGAGCAAACCGACTAAGTCTAGAAACTCGGCCGCATATCCATCGACCGTCCTCCCCATCTGCTTCAAATTGGTGAATCTCGTCTGCAGATCATACCGAGCTACTGCGTCGAAGTACTTGGTCTGGAACTTATTGCTAAATACCGCCCATGAGACAGGCATCGGTAATCCAACTGCTAGCATCGTCCACCAGGTGCGGGCTAAGTCTAATAACTGCAGACGCACAACGGCCAACTTCTCTCCTTCGGGAATCCTAGCTATCTCTAGGATAACTTCTATGTCCTGAAGCCACGCATCAGTAGCGATAGCATCTTAATGCCATAAAAGAAAGGAGGGTTCAGATGCTTGAAACTGTTGGCCTCGTTGTTCCCTTGGTAACCAACTCTGCCTATGGCATCTTGTACTGTCTGGTGCAGGGCATCGCCCGACGATCCTGTGATAAGCAATTCCCTGATGAGTCCCACCAGGGTTCCATTATCAGGGTCTACAGTCTGGGCTGGTTGAACTGGTGGCTCTGGGTTCCCAGAATGCATGACTCGGGAAGGAGAGAAACTTTGATACAGTAGGGGGTTTCAAAGTTTTGATACCCCCTATGTATGACATATGGGCCCTCTCAAAATTATGTGTATATATGTGTACATATTTTACAAAGCAGAAGGGGCCCACATGTCATACATAGGGGATTTCAAAACTTTGATACCCTCTACTGTATCAAAGTTTTCCCTTCGGAAAGCTGCTCCAGAGTGCTGGGCTTGGTCTCCAGGTTGCTGCTGGTTCGCTGGAGGTGCTCCGCCTTGCTGATCGGTAGGACCAGGAACAATGCCGTTGAAGAAAGACATGGGGAACAATAAGGAAGGACCATGCTAGATCGAGGATATAAATATGTGATCAGATCAAGATTTTGAAAAGATTGCAAGACACGAGTAGAGATCAAAGGCGAGTGCTGATTGAGACATCTATCTCGTGAAACCCTCACATATCTTGATTTACAAGACCTGCATGGGCCACCACTTAAACCGTATCACGCCCCAGAACCAGAATACTGGAGAGCGGAGGATAGACACAGCCAGCTACGTATAATAAAGTAAAACCTACCTCGATATACGGTCACGGCTGTCTAGATACATGAGGG
>JANAVB010022172.1:0-73610 GCA_029216955.1 Iris pallida
TTATCTAATATATTATATTATATAATTATTATAATATATATTATATATAATATTATATATACTCACACACACACACAAAGGGGAGATATAATGGTGGGTATGTGTGTGTGTGTTATATATATATATATTATATATACACACACAAAGGGGAGAATATTAATTTGTGTATGTGTGTATATATACATAGGTTGATATATAAAGTATAAAGTATTAAAAGCATTAAAGAAAAGAAAAGAAAAAAAAAGAATAAAAAACACAAATCAAAAAAACCCAACACACCCCTACCTTAGCCGAGCCCCCCTCCTTCTCACAAAACCGTGAAGCCCAACACTTTCCTATTAAACCCGAGCTTACATCAGCCCTTTCCCTATTTTAATTCGATTTTTTGAGAGAAAGGGAGAGAGTTTTATCAAAACCCTATCCCAAACCCTAGCCGCACACCCCGACATCGTCGTCGACCACCTGGACAACCACCACGATCGTCTGAGGCTGCCGAAGTTATCGCACGGGTGCGGGGAAATCGACAGCGCGAAACAACGCACAGCAACTGCGAACCCGACTTCGCTTTGATCTTGCGCGATGCTCGCTCGATCGTTTCACGATCTGTTTCTTCTGGTATGTTCACAACATATACGTCTTCATATTACTTCAAATAGTTAGTGCCGATTCGCATCATTGCGACGAAAAATAAGTTCTAAAATCGAGAAAAACTTGATTTATTGGACGTTAGAAACTGTCCCGAAATCCCAACTTTGTGGCCGATTTGCGACCAACGTGTTGCTAGTTTTCAAAATTGGTTTGAAGCGACTTATAGAAAACAAATAGGAGATCTTATCCATTCTTGTAGATTTGAATTTTATGCATTATACAGAAAGTTATTTATTTGTGAAGTTTGAGAAAAAACTGGTTTTTAAAACTGAATTTTTAGAAAATTTGTCCCGATACGCCGTCCGTTCGGCCTTTCGCATATTTGTCAATTACAATGTGCATGCTCGTCATATCAAGACGAAACTTGTGCCAACAGGACCGTATCATTTTTCTGGTCCTGTATGCCAAGTTTGTTCCGATTCTGAGAAGGTCGACTGGAACACTATTTTGGCGGGCCCGCGACCCGATCCAACGGGCAAATTTGTACACGGCCCACGGGAATTTAACTTTGGACATACGGTTGGGTTCGTCTTGTCAAACAGACCTGTAGAAATATAGTTTGATGAATTTAGAGACTGTAGGTTCTGGCAAAAATTTTTGGTACAAAGTGGGTCCAACTGCGGACATCATTTTGACCCAAAATTACCGTTTTGCCCCTGTATCCAGAATTGGACTTATAGATGGGCGTTTCTAGCTAATTTGATCATTCTGAGAACATTGGTAATATCTGTATCAGCATTAGGAGACAGGTGTGCGAGTTTACCGTTCGTGGCTCATTGAGTGGGTTATAGTTTCGATTTTCTCAGCTCAGGACAACAGACAAGTACATTCTCTGATAGTTTTCATTCCTTTGATATCTACTATATCCAATTTAGTTGTATTATTATACTTGATTCTCGACACGAGGATACACAGACTAGTATACATTGAATCTCGTCATGAGATGTCATTCCTGGTTTACCTGGTATATGAGTACATTGTTCGATATTATTTCATGTACTTGTATAGACACCGATTTGGGAGTGGGCTGGCCCCCTGCTTTTTGAATTCCGTGTCATGACCTGTCATATCTGGATTCATTATACTACTCGAGGATGGGAAGTTGTTAGAGGTTATGTGATCATACCCCTACTTGTTTATTACTTGTGCATAGCTCCACCCTCACCACACGTAGGGTGTAGCCTGACCTTATACTACTTGTGCATAACTTTTCATTTTGGCCGGCCTGATCCCTATACTATTATACTACTTATAAATAGCCAGTCAAATGATACAGCCTGATCTTGACCCAAGCCGATCACATAACGCTCTAATATCTCATGGCACTTTATTTTTATATTTACATCATACTTTATATTACTTTTCGTTATATATATTCCAGTTTTATCTTATATCTCACACATGACATGATATCCAGTTCTCTTGTACTATTTTACTTTCAGTCTTGATATTTCATCTTGTATTTTATTATAATTGTCTCTTATAGTAATTGTCAATTCACATGGAACTGTTGTTGGTGTTTGTACTTGCTCATATCCTGACAGGATAACCTCCGTTGTTTTTCAGAGGATTTAGATGCAGATTGCCCGACCTACTACGGGTTTGGCATAGATGGATCCTACGACCAGGACCAGCATGTGGACCCGGTGCTCGTAGAGGACGCACCGCTAGTAGTGACCTAATTTACCAAGGTTTTGTCTGGATTACATTCTAGTTGATACTTTGAGACTTGTAGTATTTTTTTGGGATATTGTTCTATGTCTTAGATTCTAAGCTTGTGATTGTGGCTCGATACTATTTCAGACTAATTACTTCATCTTTATCTTTATCTTTATCTTTATCATCGTGATTATCTTCCTTAGATTATGTGATTGAGTGGAGATTATCTTCCTCCGTGCGAAGATGACATGTTATATTATTGTGTCTTAGATTCTATATATTCTAGATGACCTTTATAGCGTTCTACCGTCGATACGGCGGAGTAGGCTGGACGTACCCACGTGCTCGTGCCCCTAAACAGGGTGCGGGTTGTGACACGTTTTTATAGTGGCCCATACATGTCAGAGTCGCAACTAGTACAATTTCGTAATGGTACTCGACTTAGAGTACTCATTACGAGCCTACTCTTAGGATATAGGTTTTAGGTTATAATAGGAGTTACTCAATCACATATTAGGAAAATTTTAATCTTTTGATTACCATGACAAACTCTTCTTGCATTTGAAATAAATTGTCCTTCCTTGATTATATCCTATCATGTGACATATTGATCTCTTTGCTTAGGACTTTTAAAAGATTCCTGGGACGACCCTTGAGAATCTTGGTTGAACATCAATTTAAAATCTTTTCCTCTTATTTTTGTTCACCCTTGCTTCTTGTTATTGAATTTGATTTTGATGGATTATCGTTGATTTTGATTTTCATATCGAGATAAATTTTATGGCCTGAGTTACGGTATCTTCTGAAAACATATGTTGACGGGAATAATCGGAAAGGTAAAATGTCTACTTAGTTATGAAACCTAGAGTTTATCGCAGCTATATTAGTCGGCATGGCGAAAACGTAGAGACCTAACTTCGAATTTACATATCTTGGTCATGAGATTTGAGATTTCTCGCAGCTATACTAGTCGGCGTAGCGAGGATTCCAGACGATATGATTATAGAGGTGCATACCTAGTTATGGAATCTACCGTTTATCGCAGCCTTGCTTACTGGCGTGGCGAGGATTCTGAGTATCATGATTAAGGATAGACGCGTATGATTATCAGATTGTATCATGAGAAGGGTCCAAACATGTCATCTCTATTATTTTATTTATGTTATTATAGATTCTGTTTCATCTCCAATTAACTTAGGAATAAGGAAACCTTCGGTTCGTTATTCCAGGTGTCTCATTTCATTATAGGTTCTTCGTAGTGTGATGGTTTGGTGACTTGCAACTGGTTTGTGTCCTTGAGTATTGGTGTTAATAGTTTAGAGTATGGTTAGGAAGTATTGTATATGATTGTTGATAATTGAATATGGATGAGAAACCCTAGGGTGATTAATAAGTGTTAAGGTAGGAGTTTCTCCTGGTGCTAGAATAAGAGGAGTACCCTAGTAGCAATAGCCGGAGTATTTCAAGTGTTATATAGGCTTAGGCACCAATATTTTAAGTGACTAGTTAGATGAGGGACATGAGTAACCTAGTATAGGGGTACCATCCAAGTATCATATAGATGTGTTAGTGCCTTGTGTAGACAGCGTCAAAACTTGGGTAGACACCCTAGAGAGAGTATCCTAGATAGACGAATGTTCTTCCGTGACTTTGATTTCTGGAGCATCAGAGATGTCAATCTCGAAAAACTTCCTTCATGAGTTTGTAGTAGACAATATTATCTTCATTTTGATATATCATGTTCCACTCAAACTCGTTCTCTTGTACTATCTTTATATCGCACAACTTTTGGATCAATTTAGGCTATTGACCATTCCCACTTTTATTTATGATTATCATATGCACATTGCCACGACTTTTAATTTAGGAGCACAAGACTAATTATTTTCTCAAAACCAACTTCATATGCAAGATCTAGATAAGACACCCTACGCCCATGACCTTCGTATCCCACTCAGGCACACCATTTTGTGTTTCATTTTATCACACGACTTTCCTGACACAAGACCTAATCTTGATTCACCCCCATGAAGTCACTTTTATTTCCGACTCGAATTGGGGGCACCATTTCGACCCAAACTTGTTGACCCAAAATATGGACACGACCCACATTAAGCCTACTACCCACATGACACATGTGTCCCATTCAACTGAGCCCCATATGCTACTTATTTACCGCATTCATTTGAGGAAGATAATAGAAGGTAGTAACCCATAAGTGTAGTATAGTATCCTGGATAGAGTATGCCAGTAAGTTAAGATCTTCACGGATCACAAGAGCTTGAAGTACGTGTTCACCCAGAAGGAATTAAACATGAGACATAAGCGCTGGCTTGAGATAATGAAGGACTTCGATATCTCTTTGCAGTACCATCTAGGGAAGGCCAACGTAGTTGCAGATGCCTTGAGAAGGTATCCAGTCGCTATGTATTTGACGACAGATCGTCATCTATTGGCCGATCTGGATAGTTTGGGTATCGAGGTGATCGTTTCGGGCATGGAGGTTCAGATGTGGGGTTTACAGATTCAGTCTGCGTTGATGGACAGAGTCAGATTAGCACAGTTTGATGACGTGGCCCTGAGGAGCATCAGGGAGCAGGTACAGACAGGCTTGCTAGACGATTTCTCTATAGCCGAAGATGGGTCGCTGAGGTACGGTTCTAGATTGTGCATTTCGAGTGGAGATCTTCGGAAGGAGATTCTGCAGGAAGCACATCGTTTCCAATACTCTATGCATCTTGGAGCCAACAAGATGTACAGAGACCTGAGGAAGCACGTATGGTGGTATGGCATGAAGCGAAAGGTAGCTCAGTTTGTATTTTGATGCTTAGTGTGCCAGCAGGTAAAAGCCGAGAGACAGAGACCAGGTGGTCTGCTTCAGCCACTACCTATTCCAGAGTGGAAGTGGGAGCACATTACTATGGACTTTGTATCTGGACTTCTACGATCTTGAGGAGGAAAAGACACAATTTGGGTCATCGTTGATAGATTGATCAAATTGGCCCACTTTTTGCCTTTCAAGGTGGGACTATCTACGAAGAAGCTGGAAGAGATGTATGTGTGACTGATAGTCATATTGCATGGAGTTTCGGTGAGCATAGTCTCGGACCGGGATAATCGTTTTACTTTTCACTTTTGGAAGAGTTTGCATACTAGCTTCGGCACCCAGCTCAAGTTCAGTATCGCGTACACCCCGAGACAGACGAATAGTCAGAGATGACCATCCAGACACTCGAGGATATGCTTCGCACTTGTGTGTTAGATTTTGGGGGATCTTGGGAGGACCATCTTCACCTGGTAGAGTTTGCTTACAATAATAGCTATCAGGCCAGTATAGAAATGTCACCATTTGAGGCTCTATACGGACAGAGATGTCGCACTCCTTTGTCATAGGACGATATCGATGAGAGAGTTTTGCTTGGCCCAGAGATGGTGGTGGATGTAGCAAAGAAGGTTAAGTTGATCATGGATAGACTTCGGGTAGCTCAGGATAGACAACGGCATTGGGCCGATAGCTACCGGAGACCATTAGAGTTCGAGGTTAGTATCAGTTTTTCTATTTATTCTTGCTTGTGATTGTTTGCTTTAGGGTCTTGTATTGAGTCTTGTCTTGTGTCTAGGTTGGCGATATGGTGTTCCTGAGGATTTCTCCGACACGGGGCATAATTCGATTTGGCCGAGGCGGGAAGCTTAGTCCGCGCTTCATCGGACCTTTCACTATTCTTGAAAGGGTCGGTGCAGTGGCATATCGACTATACTTGCCGCCTACGCTCGAGGGAGTCCATAACGTGTTCCATGTGTCGCAGTTGAGACGGTACGTGGTAGACCCTAGTCACGTATTGGATCACTCCGAGTTGTAGGTGGGGCCTACTCTCCGCTATCCAGAGAAGCCTATGGAGATTCTGGATCGTCGGGCAAAGGTGCTCCGGAACCAAGTTATTCCTTTGGTTCGTGTCGTATGAAGGCATCAATCTCCAGGAGAGTCTACTTGGGAGATAGAGGACGAGATGCGGGAGCGTTACCCTTATCTCTTCGAGCCTTGAGGTTTTGTTTGTTCTTGCTACTGTTATTGTGCTAGTTTGCTCTAATTTCGAGGACGAAATTTTTTAGGAGGGTAGATTTGTCACCCCCACTTTCCTGAATAGGTCTAATATGGTCATTTATATTATTTTATTATTTTAATATTATTTAAATTAAATAGGTTATTTTGTTGATGTGGATATATACATGTTCAATAGGTTTTTATTTATAAAAAAAACTTTAATATATTTAATAAATATAAAAAAATCAAATATTTAGTTTTTGTTTATAAATAAATTCTGATTATATATATATATATATATATATTTTTTTTTATATATATATATATATATATATATATATATATATACATATATATATATATATATTTTAAATTCTGATTATATATATATATATATATATATATATATATATATATATATATATATATATATATATATATATATTATATATATATATTTTATATATAAATATATATATATATAATATATATATATATATATATATATATATATAATATATAATATATATATATATTATATATATATATATATATATATATATATATATATAATATATATATTTATATATAAAAATACATATATATATATATATATATATATATTATATATATATATATATATATATATATATATATATATATATATATATATATATATATATATATATATATATATATATATGCCCTACCATCACCCACCTGGCCTTTGCCGACGATTTACTCATCTTTTCCTCAGGGGACATCGGTTCGATGGAGGTGGTTCACAATATCCTATATATATATATATATATATATATATATATATATATATATATATATATATATATATATATATATATATATGCCCTACCTTCACCCACCTGGCCTTTGCCGACGATTTACTCATCTTTTCCTCAGGGGACATCGGTTCGATGGAGGTGGTTCACAATACCCTGCAGCGGTACTCCAGATGCTTAGGCCAGAAGATCAACCTTTCCAAGAGCGTCATCTACGCCCACCACAGCATCAAAATCGAGAACGCGACCAGACTCTCCAACCTAACTTCCATCGCGGTGGCACATCCCCCTTTCAACTATCTCGGCTGCCCCCTGGTGTACGGGAGATCTAACGCCAGTATCTTCGAGAACTTGATCTCCAAAATTAGGAACAAAATTGAGGGATGGCATAACGCCACCCTATCCCCAGGAGGAAAAATTATCCTCATCAATCATGTTCTCAACTCCATACCCATCCACACCATCGCGGCCTGCTCCCCGCCCCAGAAGGTTATTACGACGATTGAGATGATCTTTTGCAACTTTTTCTGGGGACACAACAAGGGGCAAGACAAACATCACTGGGCTAGCTGGGACACTATGGCTATCCCCACCGAGAAGGGCGAGCTAGATTTCTCCAAACTGGACCACATCGTCAAAGCTTTCTCGATAAAACTGTGGTAGAAATTATGCACCAACCAAAACCTGTGGAACAAGTTCATGAAGGCCAGGTACTTCAAACACAATCACCCAGCGACGGCTTCTGCCAACAGCAGATCCTCTGCGGCTTGGCGTCGCATTCTTCGTGGACGTGAGCTGGCAGAGCCCGCGATCAGACTCCAACTGGGCTCAGGAGAGGCCAACCCCTTCCTGGAAAGGTGGACTGGCGACTACCTTATCCCGAACATCACCGATGTCCCCAGAAACAGCATGATCAAAGACCTCTGGAACCACACCAATAATGGCTGGAATTGGGACAGGATTCGAGAGTGGTCAGGCTTCGACACAGTGGACAGCATTCGTCAGCAAGGCCTGATCATTGGGCCCGACGCAGACAAGCTGAGGTGGTCTCCGGCAGCCTCTGGAGCTTTCTTCGTGCGGTCGGCGAGAATCATGATCCAAGAGATCGGGCCAGACCCCTTCATTTCGCGTTTTTGGCACTCTTGCATCCCTAAGAAATGGTCCTTCCTCCTGTGGAGAGTCATGAAAAATAAATTGCCTACCGACGACAACCTCACCTCTATCGGCTTCAGCTTGGCGTCAGCTTGTAATTGCTGCACTGAGCGCCAGACGGAATCTATTGACCACATCTTCCAGGAGGGGAGCCTCCCTGACCGAATCTGGAGCACCCTCAACCGCCACTATAACACTTCTCCTGGAGACGGGCGCTTTATCGATCTCCTGGCCCACTGGGGTGCCCTCTCCCACGGCCACCAGATCGTTGCAGCGGACGCCACATGGGCAATCTGGAAAAATCGTAACAAAGCGAGATACGAGGGTCTCCAATACTCCGCCGATCAGCTAATCCGGAAAATTCACAGGCAATACCGCAAACGTAGCTGCTCCCACACATCGCCTGCATTCGGGCACCCGAATCCCCCTTAGTGTCGGCGGAAGCTCTCGTCCTCCACCTGCCCTTTCCTCAGTGGCATACTCTTTCCTCGTATACGTATCTGATGGCGGCTGCGACCGTCCTTTTACCCTGTCTTTCCTTTTGTGGCTTACTTCTCCTTGTATTCGTGCTAGGCTTCCGTATTTTGAGCCTTGATCAATAAAAAGAGGGGTTTTATTAATATATATATATATATATATATATATATATATATATATATATATATATATATATATATATATATAAAATATAAAATATATATATATATATATATATTTATAAAGGGGAGAATACTAATGGGTTTATTTTTATATAAATGAATATATACGTATATGTGTAAATATACATGTAGGTATTTATGTGTGTATGTGTGTATATATACATAAGGTAATATATATAGTAAAGTATAAAGTATTAAAAGCATTAAAGAAAAGAAAAAAAAATAATAAAACACTACAAATCAAACAAAGCACAACACACCCCGACAGCACCTTAGCCGAGCCCCCCTCCTTCCCACAAAACCGTGAAGCCCAACACCCTTTCCTATTAAACTCGAGCTTACATCAGCCCTTTCCCTATTTTAATTCGATTTTTTGAGAGAAAAGAAAAGGGTTTTTATCAAAACCCTAACCTAAACCCTAGCCGCACACCCCGACATCGCCGTCGACCCCCTGGACGGCCACCACGACCGCCGAAGGTCGCCGGAATTGCCGCACGAGCGCGAGAAAATCGACAGCGCGAAACAGCGCACAGCAGCCGCAAACTCGACTTCGCCTTGATCTTACGCGACGCTCGCTCGATCGTTTCACGATCCGTTTATTTTGGTATGTTCACAACATATACGTCTTTGTTTTCCTTTAAATAGTTCGTGCCAATTCGTAACATGTGCGACGAAAAACGATTTCCAAAATCGAACAAAACTTGATTTATTGGACGTTAGAAACTGTCCTGAAACCCCAACTTCGTGGCCGATTTGCGACCATCGTGTTGCTAGTTTTCATAATTGGTCTGGAGTGACTTATAGACAACATATAGGAGATCTAAACCTTTCTTATAGATTTGAATTTTATGCATTATACATAAAGTTATTTGGTTGTGAAGTTTGAGAAAATACTGATTTTCAAAACTGAATTTTTAGAAAAATTGTCCCGATACGCCGTCTGTTCCGTCAATCCGGGCGATATGGTTGCAAACCGAAAGTAACGTAAGGTGCGTATCGAATTCATGGACGTGTGGGCTTTGACAGAATTCAAATTTGTCGCGTGTGCGCGACAAATTTGATGCTTATCCGTTAAAATTCATCTTATCGACCATTCGCATATTTGTCAATTATATTGTACATGCTTGTCATATCAAGACAAAACTTGCACCAATAGGACCATATTATTTTTTTGGTCCTGTATGCCAAGTTTTATTCGATTCTGAAAAGGTCGACCGAAATACTATTTTGGCGGGCCCGTGACCCGATCCAACGGACGCATTTTTGCACGGCCCACCGGAATCCAACTTTGGACATACGGTTAGGTTCGTCTCGTCAAACCAAACCTGTAGACATATAGTTTGATGACTTTAGAGACTGTAGGTTCTGACACATTTTTTCGATGCAAAGTGGGTCCAACGGCGGACACCATTTTGATCCAAAATTATCGTTTTGTCCCTGTGTCCAGAATTGGACTTATAGATGGGCATTTCTAGCTAATTTGACCATTCTGAGAATGTTGGTAATGTCTGTTTCAGCATTAGGAGACAGGTGTGCAAGTTGATCGTTCGTGGCTCATTGAGTGGGTTGTAGTTTCGATTTTCTCAGCCCAGGACAACAGGCAAGTACATTCTCTAATAGTTTTCATTGCTTTGATATCTACTATATCCGATTCAGTTGTAGTATTATACTTGATTCTCGACATGAGGATATGCGGACTAGTATACATTGAATCTCGTCATGAGATGTTATTCCTGGTTTACCTGGTATATGAGTATATTGTTCGATATTATTTCTTGTACTTGTATATACACCGATTTGGGAGTGGGCTGGCCCCCTGCTCTTCGAATCCCGTGTCATGACCTGTCATGTCTGGATTCATTATACTACTCGGAGATGGGGAGTTATTAGAGGTTATGTGATCATACCCCTACTTGTTTATTACTTGTGCATAGCTCCACCCTCACCACACGTAGGGTGTAGCCTGACCTTATACTACTTGTGCATAGCTTTCCATTTTGGCCGGCCTGATCCCTAACTATTATACTACCTGTAAATAATCTGTCAAATGGAATAGCCTGATCTTGACCCAAGCCGATCACATAACGTTCTAATATCTCATGGCACTTTATTTTTATGTTTACATCATACCTCAGATTACTTTTCGTTGTTTATATTCCAGTTTTATCTTATATCTCACACATGACATGATATCCAGTTCTCTTATAATGTTTTACTTTCAGTCTTGACATTTTATCTTGTATTTCATTATAATTGTCTCTTAGTATTTGTCAATTCACATGGAACTGTTATTGGTGTTTGTATTTGCTTATATCCTGACAGGATAACCTCCGTTGTTTTCAGAGGATTTAGATGCAGATTGCCCAACCTACTACGGGTTTGGCATAGATGGAGCCTACGACCAGGACCAGCCTGTGGACTCGGTGCTCGTATAGGACGCACCGCCAATAGTGACCTAATTTACCTAGATTTTGTCTGGATTACATTCCAGTTGATACTTTGAGACTTGTAGTATTTATTTAGGATATTGTTCTATGTCTTGGATTCTAAGCTTGTGATTGTGGCTCGATACTATTTCAGACTAATTACTTCATCTTTATCTTTATCTTTATCATCGTGATTATCTTCCTTAGATTATGTGATTGAGTGGAGATTATATTCCTCCGTACGGAGATGACAGGTTATATTATTGTGTCTTAGATTCTTTATATTCTAGATGACCTTTACAGCGTTCTACCGCCGATACTGAGGCGTAGGCTGGACGTACCCACGTGCTTGTACCCCTAAACAGGGTACGGGTCGTGATACCAACTCACCTGCAATATATCCTAGTCAGGAGCAGAGCTAAGTATATCCAAGGAAGTGAAAATGAACATCATGGTATGGAAATAAATAGAGGAAAAATATAAAGTACGAGAAATGAGAACATGACATGAAACCTGAACATGAATACAAAAAAGTAAATAAATGGAACATGAAATAAAACCTGAACATGAAATATACAATGAACTTGTTGTATGCAACATATCAAAATACATCCAACGTGCGTGATCGGCTTGGGTAGATTTAGGAAACATGAAATGGTACGGCTTCGTTCCCGCGTGCACGATGTGGGCCCTAAGCTATTCACATGAATAGTAACTCGGGTTTGATCACACATCTGTAGTATTTCCCCTCCCAGACACAAGTAAACTCAGGGAATAAGATACAAGACAATCTTATAAAATATCGTATCAACAAGAAGGTACAAGCATGAATACAAGACATGAAGTAATGGACAAGTCCGAGGAGTATACTTGCCTTGCTCAGGGTGATCAAATGTAGAAAAAATCTCTGAATATCCTCATGTTAAAATTGACACAATGGATTAAATTATACATAAACTTACTTAAAGATTTCATCATCTAACCATGCTTATATAAGGCAAACTAGCTACATTCTAAGATTCCCATGTATCTTTATTGGTAGGTACTAGTACACATTATTCCTAAAACTTAACTACCTAGATAATAGAGTTGCAAAACTTACCACTTGATTAATTCATAATCAATTGGAAAAACCTATCTCTTATAACTCTTATACATTACTATCACTAATAATTAGCTCAAGGTAGGGTACCCTAAGAATAGCAACTGTTGCTAAACCAAAATCTCAGTCCATTGCATTTACTAACAGCCAACCCATGTCAAAAGACACTAATACTCAGACTGCCCCAGGTTCAGTGCACCCTCTATTTTCAGAAACTTTCCCACACTCATAATTCAGTTGGTCCTCATTGATATCTCTTAAATCAGCAAACAAATATTGAAATTACATATCAGTAGACAATTTGTCTACTGATACCAGGAATCAGTCAACTTCCCAAATAGACTCCTTAGCCCTCAACTTATTTTTTAGGGAAAACAAGGCATGAATAAGTCTAATACATTTCAATCACTAGCCTCACTGTGACTAACTCAAACGACAGCCAAGGAATAATAGAAATCAAATTTATTAGGAGAAAGTTTAGTCCTAAACATGGCTGATGTAATTCAGTCCTTAACTAGGACTGATACAGTTCAATCCCTAAACCAGGTTGATACCGATCAGTCCTAACTAAAGCATTTGATACACATCAGTCCTGAACCTGTCAGTCTTAACATACTGGACTGAACTTAACTCACCTATTTCTGGTTAAGTTATTAACAGCTGCATGAAACAGGCTCTGCTATTTAAGTAGGTTCAATTCAAATGATAGGTAGAAACAAAATCAGCTATAGCACAGTAACTTACAATTGCTAGAATAAATTGAAAGATGTAAATGAGACCACCTTATAACTAGGAATACCACTGAATATCTAACAAAAAGAGAAAGTAACATGGTAACAGATGGAAGTCTAAACATACTAAGGGCTTCTCAAACATGATTACATTTACATGGTTTATATATTAACATATATTTATACTTGAGGTCTCAGGATAACTAAGGTTAGGTTCAACCTGAAATTCAGATGTCTCGGATGAACCACTGATGTTCAAATCAAAACTTCTAAAGATAAACTATTACTAAAAACTGGGTTCATAAGCATCAATAACCAACTGCTACCCAAGCTCGAGTAGTGACAACACTGTCAACCTGAGGTTTTTCTCTTAAACCTGAATATGAAATTAGCTTACTAGTTGAACTCTAAAACCACAACTCGTTTCAGTTAAAATAATATGAATTAACCTTGAATAATATGCCCAACTTAAATGGAACAATTCCAACAGCTAAACACTCTTAATCATAAATGCCCATAAATCCTACTCATTCGAATCTAGCCATTAACAGTGCTAGTCTAGCTTGGTATCCTGATACTCTCGGATACATAGCTCTAATATTACACTTCAACCAAAAATATGCAAGCATTCCAAAATTTTAATTTAGAAAGGTTTAGAGATACCTGATAAAAGCGGTCTTGAGTTGAGATTTAGTGGCACTCTCGTGGATTTGGACACGAGATTCGTGTGTCCAATCCGATCCAGATCGCCTAAACCAAAAGTCAAATCGGAAAGGACAAGAAAACAAAGGATATCATTACACAATGACACACTTCTCGTTAAACAAAATGAAGATCCAACTACAGATACTCACCTTCGTATCTAGTTCAGGACTCGATCGTTACGAAATATTTATGCAGTCAACTAGAATTCTGGAGAATCCAACACAAGAGTGAATTTCAAGGAAAACCGAAATCAAAGTATCGATATGATACTTACTGCGAGCATATCAAAATTAAATACGAAATTGTGGGATTTGAAACTTACAGTCTTGATGTTCCTTTGGATCGAGCTGGTGTGCAAAAGCATCAATCGTTTAGATAAACTCAGAGAATTCCTCTCGTGCTTAAGCAAATGAAGGAGACAACCTGATCGATCAACCGATCATCCCAAAACTGATCAAAAATAAGGAAAAGGTTCGATCGAAACTAAACTAAATGACCTATCCATCGACTCTAAGAAATCATAAAGTTTAGATCAATTTTACCAGGATTGAAGGAAAATGACGAATTAAGAGAACAGGGAAGGAATCGATCTGCTGCTGTCGAAGAACTATTCATGCATTGCTCAGCCGCAGAAATGGAGACTCTCCATCGTTTCCATTGCCAGGGAAACTCTAAATCGAGTTAGATCTACAGCTATGGAAAGAAGAATGGGGAATTGCAGAGCTCGGTTATTTTTTAAGGAGAAATGAATTAAAAAAAGGGGAGTGAAGGCCACTTATATAGGCTGTTTAGAGTGGCGTGAGAAGGAGGCAAGCACAATATGGCGGGAAGGAATAAATTTTCACTTATCTGCCATGGTTAGTTAGGAAAAGTTGAAGGAGTTTATTAGAGAGGAATTAATTTGAATCTTAATTTCAAATTTGAAAAGAACTAACTACAAGTGCTGACATTGGTGGGCTTAGTTAATGGCTGTTGATTCATTATACATAATTGGACTAGTTAATGGGCTGTTGGCCCATTACATTCAATTAGGCTAGGAAATAAAATAACTCATGATATATTAAATCAACCCAAAGCTTAAAATTAATAAAAATAAAATAAAACAATTCTAAGGCTAAAATAAACCTGAGACCATTAATGTTTTTAAAGCTAAAATTCATGAAATTGGAAAAATCATAAAAACATTATATTTGAGGAAGGTGGGGTGACAAATCTTCCCCCTAAAAAAATTTCGTCCTCGAAATTCAAATAACAAACTTGAAACCAATAAATCCCAAAACAAATGATTGTTCACACACAAGTTGTTTATTGTATTTAAATTTAAAAACAAAAGTACAATCAATCAAACAACCCGGGATAACGCTCCCGCATCTCATCCTCGCACTCCCATGTGGACTCTTCCGGAGAGTGGTGTTTCCACATGACGCAGACAAGTGGAACAGTCTGATTCTGCAGTTGCTTCTTCCTCCTATCAAGGATCCCCACTGGCTGCTCATCATATGTTAAGCTCGAACCCACTTCTAACTCGGAGTAGTCCACCACATCACTCGGATCTGAAATGTAGCGTCGAAGCTGGGATACGTGAAAGACGTCGTGTACTCCCTCCAAGCTAATTGGAAGCGCAAGTCGATATGCCGCCTCGCTAATCCGTGTTGTCACGTCGAAGCTCCCGATATATCTGGGGCTAAGCTTCCCGTCTCTACCAAAACGAATGGTGCCCCTGGTCGGCGAGATCTCCAGGAACACTCTATCTCCCTCAGCGAACTCCAGTGGCCATCTGCTACTGTCTGCCCAGTGCTTCTGTCGATTATCTGCAACTCTGAGGCATTCTCTGATCAGTCTGATCTTCTCGGCCGAATCTACCACAATCTCTGGCTCAAGCAAAGTCCTCTCGCCAACGTCGTCCTAAGATAAAGGTGTACGGCATCTCCATCCATATAGTGCCTCGAACGGTGTTATCTCGATGCTAGCCTGATAACTGTTGTTATAGGCAAACTCCACAAGATGCAAGTGATCTCCCACGAATCGTCGAAGTAGAGTGTGCAATTCTGCAGCATGTCCTCCGTGTCTAAATGGTCCTCTCGGACTGCCCGTCTGTCTGAGCATGATAGGCGGTGCTGAACTTCAACTAGGAACCCAAGCTCAGCTGTAGACTCCTCCAGAAGTGTGATGTAAAGCGGCTATCCATGTCTGAAATGATGCTCACCGGCACTTCGTGGATTCGCACAATCTGCCGCATGTAGAGGTCTGTAAGCTTCTTGGTCGACATCCCTACCTTGAACGGGAAGTGAGCGAATTTCGTCAATCTGTCCACGATAATCCAAATAGCATCCTTGCCACCGGGCGTACACGGTAAACCAGAGACGAAGTCCATGGTTATGTGTTCCCACTTCCACTCCGGAATAGGTATAGGCTGGAGTAATCATGATGGTCTCTGGTGCTTCGCCTTAATCTACTAGCGCACAAGGCATCTGAAAACGAATCTGGCAACCTCTCGTTTTACCCTATACTACCAAACATACTCTCGTAGATCCTTATACATCTTGGTAGATCCAGGATGTATAGAATACTGCGACTGGTGGGCCTCCTGCTTAACCTTCTTCCGTAAATACTTGGGCACACACAGCTGGTTTTCGTGCCTCAGGGATCTATCATCTGCAATAGTGAAGTCATCGAGCAATCCTGCCTCTGCCTGGCCTCTGAGACATCGGAGTCCCTCATCTAGAAACTGGGCCTCCTTGATTTTCTCTTTCAGTCCTGACTGTATCTGCATGTGCATCAGCTGCCCTCCAACTCCCGGGAGAATAATCTCAATCCCCAGACTCTCAAGATCCTCTAGAAGATGCTGATCCATAGTAAGAAGCGTAGCAACAGGATATCGACTGAGATCATCTGTTACCACATTTGCCTTCCCAGGATGGTATTACAAATTGATGTCGAAATCCTTCATGAGTTCCAGCCACCTTTGTTGCCTCATATTCAGTTCCTTCTGAGTGAAAACATACTTCAGACTTTTATGGTTCGTGAAGATGTCCACACTCTCTCCATAGAAGTAGTGCTTCCACGATTTCAAGGTAAAAATGACTGCTGCAAGCTCTAAGTCATGTGTAGGGTAATTCATCTCGTGAGGCCTCAACTGTCTAGAAGCATAAGCAACGACCGTTTTGTTCTGCTCAAGCACACATCCCAAGCCTTTTTCTGATGCATCACTGTAGATGACGAACCCTCCAGATCCTGATGGCAAAGCTAAAACTGGCGCTGTCGTGAGTCTTCTCTTCAATTCTTCAAATACTAACTGGCAAGCGTCGCTCCAGATGAACTCCTCGTCCTTCCGCATAAGCTTCGTTATTAGCTCCGCTACCTTAGCAGAATCTTTCACGAACTTCCAATAGTATCCGGCTAGCCCAAGGAAACTACGAATCTCTACTACTGACTTGGGAGGTGCCCATGCTTCCACAGCTTCAATCTTCTTGGGATCTACAGAAATCCCCTCTCCAGTCACTACATGCCCCAAGAACTCCACTCTGTCCAAGAAGAACTCGTACTTTGAGAGCTTTCCGTAAAGCTTCTCCTTCCGCAGAATCTCTAAAATAATCCATAGGTGCTTCACATGCTCCTCCTCGGTCTTCAAATAGATCAAGATGTCATCAATGAAGACTACGACAAACTTGTTCAGATACTTGTGAAAAACTTTATTCATCAAGTTCATAAACACTACTGGGGCATTAGTGAGTCCGAACGGCATCACCAAGAATTCATACTGGCCGTAGCGATTATTGAAAGCTATTTTCGGAATATCTTGCTCCCGAACCTTCATCTGATGATATCCCGACTGAAGGTCAATCTTGGAAAAGACCTTCACCCTACTCAGTTGATCAAACAGCTCATCTATCCGTGGCAACAGATATTTATTCTTAATGGTGATGTTATTGAGTGCACGGTAGTCGATACACATCCTAACAGTCCTATCCTTCTTCGGCACGAAGCGTACCAGTGCTCCCTAGGGTGAAGCACTGGACCGAATAAAACCCTTGCCTTCCAACTCATCAATATAGGCCTTCAACTCTGCAGCTTCTTTCGGGCTGATCTTGTAACAATGCTGGGACTTCGGCGCTGATCCGGGCACTAAGTCGATGCTGAACTCCATATCTTGATCTGGCGGCAATCCTGGCAACTCCTCGGAGAAGATGTCGAGAAACTCTGCAATCAACCGATTCGATAATTCCTGGTCTTCTGCAAATGCTCCGAAGTAGGTTCCCTCTAGCCTCTCTGCGATCCGTCTTTTGACCTCGAACGGCGGAACTCCAGGCGGGCTGAAAGTAACCTTCCCTTCATGGCAGTCTATTACAGCAAACTTCTCACTCATCTAGTCAATGTCGAGGACTACATCAAATCTGGGCAATGGCATCACTAGAAGTCGAGCCCTAAGCTCCCTCCCCGCTATAGTGATAGGACAATCCACCATCTCACTAACTGCCACTACCCCTCCTCCTGTCATAATCCGACAGGTACTCCTAGTGGACTTAGGTGTGAAACTCATATGATACAAAGCTATATGTGGCTCCAGAATCAAACAATGTAATGGCAGAAAATAAATATATGATAATAGAACCTGTGATAACATCTGGAGCTGCCTCCTCCTCCTCCTCAACTGTGGCCATAACGTAAGCACGTCTCTACTGTTGTCCTCCCCTCTACTGCTGCTGGTGCCGTGCAAATCTTTGCTGCTGAGGTAGTTGAGCTGGTCCTCCTCTCTGGGGTACAGCAAGCAGTACTCTGGGTAGTACAGGTGGTGGTCCTCCAGCTCCTCGGGATCCTTCTACTAGTCTGGATGTAGCCTGCTGTCAGTCTCTCATCTGATGTGCGTCTGACCTGCAGAATAGAAAAAGTTTGAGCCTCTTGCGACAGACCTCCACATGGTGCCCTGGCCGATGACAGTATGTGTAAGTGACCCCCTGCTGTCTCTGATGCTGAACTACTCAAACTCTGGCAGGACGATGTGAACTGCTGCCGGCTGTGGTGGCCTCGTCTGAGTTTGAATCTGAGTCCTCTTCGTCGGTGCCTGATAGCTGCTACTGCCGATGTCCCTATCCCTCTTGGGCCTTGGGTCCATCTCCTTCTCTACAGCCTGAACAATCTTGAGGATGCTCGAATAAGTCGTCGCCTGGCTGATCGCCACTGCATGTCGCAACTCTCTAGTGATACCTGTCACCCCCAGTTTTCAGAAATAGGGGTATTTTGTTATTTTACATTTTTGAATATTGTTGAAATTTATTTTATTATTTATGATATTATTTTGGGGTTGAAATTTATTTTATTATTTATGATATTATTTTGGGGTTGTTTGAGTCGGGTTCGAATTTCAACTCAATCCGACTTGAAACGGGGACCCGGGGGTAGTTTGACTTTAGTGGGACCCACACACTAGTTAGGCATAGCGCACATGATATATATTTTAGTCCACATGATATTAATTTTAGTTAGTAGTTAGACTAATTATTTATGGATAGGTTTAGTTTAATTAGAGACTTAAAACTAGACTAAATTGACCTCAGCCTTTAACCCATTCCTAATTTAAATCAAATAGATTAGTGGAGGGCATTTTGGACATTCAAATAGGGGACAACTCACCCTTTTTGGGTAGCCACCTATGGGGGGGATAAGGAGTGAGTCACTCCTTCATTCATTTGTTTTCATCCACTTTCTCTCTCTTGTTCTTCCCCAAATTAATTTAGAGATGAACCTCTATTGATTTCATCTCCAAATCAACCCTTTCTTCTACCAAATCTTCTTCATTTCTCCTCTACTCCATGGCTAGAGGGTGCTAGCCAAGTTTGGGAGGATTCGGAGCTCGTTCGTGTCCTTTTAGAATCTCTACGTGTCGGTGTCGTGTCGGAAGGATTTTTCTTTGAATCTCTCTTCCGGAAGGTATAATCTCTCCTCTAATCCATCCCTACATGCATATAGTGTCACGCCCCAGAACCAGAATACTGGAGAGCGGGGACAGACATAGCCAGCTATGTATATAAAATGGGATCCATCTCGCTATACGGTCACGGCTATCTAGATATATGAGGGTTTAACTACAAGCCATCAGTCTTTTAAGGTCATGAACAAGCCTATTGTCTCAATCACAAGCAAGTAAGTAAAAGTTACAAGATGTATGATCATTAAATATATAATAATAAGGCGTCCCAAATATTATATATTCAGCTGATCATGAAGCTAGTCGTTACAAAATGTTAGGACTAGCAAGAGTTTAGTCATACATGATCAACCCTAGGATCTGTTAATCATGTTACAGCCCGTAGGTAGACACTAAGTAAAGTGCAATCGAGCTAAACAGGTGCTCGTCGGCTAAACGCCTCAAAAGAATATTTTTACAATAAAGTGGGAGATCAAAAAAAATAAACCCACTCATTGCCAGGGTTCCGTCTAGTGGCCACCATCTGGCTGGAAGGTCGGTAGATCCTCTGGAGCTACTACGAAATCTGGCCACACAAAACCAGCTGGGTCAGATCCCAAAAAGAGCAAGTGCCATAAAGGAAGCTTCACTTAGGAACTAAAACCAGCAATCAGCACAAAATATAAATAAAAGTAAGAACTGGAAATAAAGAAAATACATCAGGATGATATACGACGAGATAACCATAGAACTATTCAGATAACCAGGTTACAACCCGTAAACGAAACAAGGACCGGGGTTGTAACCCTTCGTCTGAACAGAACTTGGAATTCTCACCATTTATCGGTAAAATAAATACAAGCATTCTGGTCATTCAATAATCTGGAAGAGGATCAGGGCAAGGCTAGACTGGTTAGACTCCATCCAATCACTTCACGGCCAAGCAAGAATTACGGCTTGATACTTTAACTAACTAGGGTTGTCACAAGCCTAATTACTAACAAGATGCAGTGAGATTATTCTACAGCCACAAGCCCTGCAGACCATCCAGGTTACCCGGGTTAAAAGATTTAGAGTTAAATTCAGGTGGGTACATCGTCCAGGAAATGAATGTACCCTTAGGTAGCTTGAAGGGTGCAACACATGACAGTGTGCTGGAAATGTGCCCTACTCGACGGCAGGCTACAGATCCCAAGGCGTGCCCAAGTAACGGGATTTCCTGTAGCTGGAAAATCTTGTCATGACTAATGTATTAATCTAGTTATTAGCCATAGTTCACTTTAGTAGGTACTCCTGACCGTGGTACTCAGGAGTCCCTCCTATACATGATGCAAGACAGGACTGGATTATTTGTACAAGCACAATCGCCCACG
This sequence comes from Iris pallida, assembly GCA_029216955.1. Lineage (NCBI taxonomy): Eukaryota > Viridiplantae > Streptophyta > Magnoliopsida > Asparagales > Iridaceae > Iris > Iris pallida. The sequence continues at coordinate 21,200 of JANAVB010022172.1, forward strand.
GTGTCCAGATTAATTATACAGGTCATCTCATGTCAGGTAGCCGTCGCAACAGCTTATCAAGATATATCATGTCAGGAGTGCACCACTACGGGTCACTATCACGTCATGCTCAATTATCAATTCCAAACATATCAATATACAGGGCTATAGAAGAGCCATGCGGCTAAGGCACATGCGGCCAGGAATGATCTCATGCAGCTGGAAGAGAACAGTCCATGCGACTGAATTAATATGCGGCTCAAAATCTGAGTTCATGCGGCTCGAATAAATCGGTCTCAAGGCAGCGCGGGCACGCGGCGCATGCGGCTGCAGGAGCTTATGCGGTCAGGAAGAGGGAATCTCATGCGACTGGGGAGCACAGGGAGCCTGCAGCTTAGAGTAATGGGGAGCAGTCTATGCAGCTCAAATGGTCCTTGCATATGCAGATGATCGGTTGAGGGTCCCTGCGGCTCAAGGTAGATGGGCCTCATGCAGCCAGCGGAAGAGTGGGCTTCATGCGGCTAGGAGGAAGCAAGTTCATGCGGCTAGGGAATGATGGGCGCATATGCGGAACAATTAGGAGAGAAGTCCATGCGGCCAGGAATGGGATCCAGCCTATGCGGCTGAGTGTCCCATGCGGCAAAGTTACTTGCCGCATGAATTATAATACGGCCAAGTCAAGCCCATACGGCCAGAACTGTCGTATGAAGGCTCATGCGGCTCGAAATTACTTGCCGCATGAAGTATTCATACGGTCAAGTCTAGCACTGTTCTTCTTCTCCAAGCTTCCGAGAAGAAGAACGCCAATAATCCATGCTTCCAAGCTCTATGAAACCTTCATCCGGAGTCCAAATCCGAACTTCCATAGGTCAAAATGGGATAGAACGAAATTTTCTACAATATGGAACCATCAAAACTCGAAAATAACAAGATTAAGTAGATCAAAATCCAAAAAATCCGAAAATAATATAAACTTAGATCTACAAGAATCCGGCCATGGAAAGTGAAAATGCCAAGTTCTAAAGTAAGTTAAAATGCTGTAAGGAAGAGAATGAAGCAATAAAATTAGAGTTCCTCCATGAAGAAAGTTTCACTTGCCTAGACCTCTCTCTCCCTCTCTCTGGTAGATGAAGAAGCAAATGGAAGAAGAAGAAGAGTAATGAAGAGAGAGAAAGGAGAAGGGGTTAATAAATGGTAGTGGTGGTGGTAGGTAGGGGGTTCACCCTTGGTTCATAATGAACCAATAGCAATCCCAAACCGAACCAAGCCAACCCGAACCAAGAATAACCAAGCCATGAAGTAAACTAAGCAAGAAAAATCATGCAATACAAGAATAAATACGTACACGTATTCTAAAAATACGTAATACGAATCACAGGCATTACATATAGAAATATTTTGAACCCATAGGAATGACCCCATGGTTGTATCTCTATTTGTGTCCATTTCGTGTCCATTTGGAGGTCATAGGAGTGTCCTTTGTGTTGTGGTTGTGTCCATGTGGAAAAACCCCAAATTTGGACACACTATGTGTTGTTGTTATGTATGAATGAATTATTACATGTTTAATCTCATATTTTTGTATTGGAGATGTGTTCTATAGTGTCTCATATATATATTAGTGTAGAGAGTGAGTTCTTGATATATTATGTTATATACTTGTGTTTCTTTTGTCTCAAACTACCTAAATTCGTCATAATATTTATCCACGTTTTTAGTAGCAATAGCAACTTAGAAATGTCATAACTTTTAGCTCATAACTCCAATTAACCTCACGTTTTTTTAAAAGAAGCATATCGAAGTTAGCTTTCCAAATATATATTTTAATAAGCCAAATTCGTTCTAGAACTTTCTGTAGAATTATTTGAGTGTCAGCAGTACGAAAGACGAACGCGTTTCGGTGTTTTCGCGATTCCGGGAGCTTCCGGACACGAAAATGCGATCCGTTTAAAGTTGGAAAGCTAACACAAAGATCTATAACAAAATTTAATCCTAGAATTTAGTGAATGTCCAATTGGTATAGTATTAGTTTTAAGTAGAAGAATGACTATACGATATATGCATTTTGTGTAGCCTATGAGCCTATGTAGTATGGATATTAAATGAATATAGAGTATGTAATGCATGATATGTTAGATGAATGAAATAATATATATATATATATATATATATATATATATATATACATATATATATATATATATATATATATATATATATAATATATTCTCTTTACATTAATGTATATATATGGTTGAATGCAAACATGTAGGAATGCAATTAATATAATGCATATGAGCAATGTATGAATGAAAGAATGAAGTACAGTGTATGCATGAAAGTATATAATGAATGCTAGATATGAATGCAAGATATATATGTAATGATAGATATGAATGCATGTTGTATAAATATTGTAATACAATATATAATGATAACATGTATGGTAATGTAGAGTATATGATGCAAGCATGAATGAATGGAGGAAATACATGTATATATGTAATATATAAATGCAAGCATGCAAGATAATGTATTGTATCCATATATGATGTATTCAACTTAAAGATAACGTAATATATGAAAGGAATGATAATATATAACATGATATGTAGGGTAATGCAAGGTATGAAATATATGATGTATGCATGTTTGTATCTCTCTATGTTAATATATGAAATGATATGAATATACAATATATGCATATGTATAAAACATGTAGGTAATACATAGATGCATGAATGAAATGAATGTTTGCAATATGTTAATATAAATACAAGTATCTAATATGCATGGATGTAAGTATAATATAATACAAGTATACATGTATGTATCATATAAATGTAATATACATGATATGTATGTATGCATGTATACAAGGTAAGTATGTATCTATGTATTTCTATAAACTGAGTTATCCTATAACCTTTTACACACATGCATTCATACACCCTTTGACATCATGTATCCCATATCACATACACCTACCTATCACTAAATTTTAGAACATTAACACATATCCTTTCACACATATGCCAAACACACACATACTCACTTACCCTTTTACCTCTCTTTCTCTCTCTCTATATATATGTATGTGCCTATATATATAGCTTTCCTATGTATATCTATGTATATGAATATGTGAATATGAATAATATATAAATATTATATGACTAAGTTTGTGTGCCTTGTTAGCTTATGGTTTAGTTTTGTGCTTGGTTTAGCAAGTGACTTAGGCTATAAGTTAGTAGATATCTTGGATACTTGATTTGCATTTACTTAGTTTGTTTAGACCTAAAATAACTTGTTTGACCTAATTTAGACTTGTTAGACCTAGTTTGACCATAGTTGACCTAGGTTTGACTTTCAGGGTTGACCAAGTTGACCAAGAGTTGACTTTGGTCTAGATGGACCTAAAATTATGTAGAATGCATAGTAGAAATTCATATTGCCATTTTGGACTTGTTGTGACTTGTGCTGTTCTGATTAGGAGCTAGACACCTCTCCTCGGACAGTATATTTACTTTGGACATTCAGACACCAGGCGAGTACATTCTCTGATCTTTTCATACTTACCTGGATTATATTCTTGCTCTAGATTACTCTACTTGATGTTGATACGTATCTTCACGGATTAGTACTATATGGATCCTTTCCTGAGATGTTATCCCTCTACGGGTGCATCGGGTTTTTTATGTTCATGTACTTTATCATGTGCATCAGGTACTCCTTGTACTCGTACTAGTTCATGTTTTTACATGTTCTTATGTGCTTTTATGTGCTTCATGTGCTTTCATGTGCTTATCATGTGCCTCATGTACTACTCATTACATGAGTTCACGTATCTTAGCTGTATTCATGTGCCTATAACGTAACTTGAATGGATCCTTGTGTATTGATTGGGGCGGGGTGAGTAAAATTGGTTATGTGAACACTATCCCCAGTAGCTTTATTCATGTGCCTTCTTAGTTGTATTTATGTGCCCCTAAGCCGTTTACATAACCATATTGTACTCTAAATTACGTAGCCACTTACAGTCTCTACTATCATGTATTTACTTTCAGTTACAAAATATCTCATGTTTACTCGTACTTCCATTCAGCACTTCCTGTATTTTACTCTATTGCATGATTTATACTCCTAACCTGCTATGAACTGTTTGAGAGATATGTGCTCGTTCCCGTCCTGACTGGACATGTTGATAAATTTTACAGATAGCCTGGAGGTTGCCAGCTAGCCTAGAGGAGACACAGTAGAGGTTGTATAGATAGCTATGGTTTGCTTATAGCTTATTTTCAGTTGTCTTGAGTTGTATTTATTTTATGGATTACTGTATTTGAGCTTTGAGATGTATTTCTGGGTTGGTGTATCTTAGACACTTAGACTTCTATCTGCTATATCTCTTTTGGATTTCATGTTTTATCTATCTTCCATTATGCTCTACCTTAGATGTAATTGGGTTTACATTCTGCTATGTCACCCCCATTCGGGAAGTATAAACTGTTTAGCCTTATACTGTTAGATGCATGAGACCTAGGACAGCATTCTACTGCCGACACTGCGGCGTAGGCTAGACGTACCCACTTCTCGTGCCCTTATTCTAGGGTACGGGTCATGACACATTTTTAGTGGTGGCCCATGCAGGTCGAGTTTGTATAGTGGTATTCGAACTAGAGCACCACTACAGCCTGCAGTAGGATTTGGATATATTTTGAAGATACTCAATCACAGTTAGGATCCCTTGAGAGATTCTTATAGCGACCCTTGAGAATCTTATTTAACTTCGATTTGAAAACTCTATTTTCCTTGAATTGATTTATCTTTATTTTCTGTTGTTGAATTTGATTTTGATGGATTATTGTTGAATTTGAGTTTGTATTTATTGATTTTGATGGAAGATTGTTGAATTTTGAATCTTGATGTTAGCTGTAGCATCCGAGTTTGTATTTATATGATTTGAAGGATTTTTGTTCATTTTTGAATCTTGATGTTCGTTGATAAATTTGATTTTTGGGGATTCATCGTTGATTTAATTTAATTTTTGTCAAGATGAAATTATATGGGCTAGGTCATCTAAGTTATGGAATCTAGTCTTCTATAGTCACATTAGCCAGCATGGTGAGGACATATAGTCTGATTTTGGATATATTTTTCGGATGTAGGAATTTAAGATTTTCGTAGCCAAGCTAGCGACATCGCAAAAATATTAAATACCATGATTCTAGAGGTATGTGCCTAAGTCGAGGACTCTGTGATTATTGTAGCCTTGCTTACTAGTATGACGAGGATTTAGAGTACCATGATTTTGGATAGACGCATATGATTATCATATTGTACCTTATATTTTTGAACATATTTTCTCTACTTTTGTTCCAGTCCTTCAAAAAAATTGTTATTTGTTTGTCTTGTTTTGCTTCACATTATTTAACTTAGGAGTAGGTTTAGTTGTTTTTATAAACTCTTGTGTAACTTCTTGCTATGAGTTTCTTCTTAATACAATAAACCGATAATTTTGCTAGACCTTATCTTGTAATTGATATTATAGTTCTGGGTTTCAAAATGGTTCCTTCTTTAAACAGATAAGCAAAACAGATTTTATCGTTATTACTTTCTTGCTATTATTCTTATATTAAATAATAATAATAATAAAACTGTCTTGGTTACGTCAATCACCTACTTTGCAATCTTGGTAGGAATCTAAATGTTGGTCTTGATGTAGAATTTGATTTTTATATTGGGACATGAGAATATATATATAGTGGACACAAACTCTTTGCCTGACACGTATGCATGCTACACTTTGATTTCCAACCTATCTAAATACATATTAATATGTTGGTGATGTTTAAATTTTTAAAACCCCAATATTTCTGATACAGTACAGTAACAGAGACTGGTTCTCTGCATTTCCAGTTAAAATTTGTAATTCAAATATAAATTTTATGTTATTAGTTATGTTTACATCACTGCACATGTATGTTATACATAGGGTTTCAATTCAAAAAAATTATTTGAGTTTTGTGTTTGAATTTGCCAAATCTAAGACTGTGTGAATATTAACCCTTAATACTGGATTCTAAATATTTAGTTCAATTGTTGTTTTATTTTTTTAAAAAAATGTATTATTTTGGAAGCTATGTACATTGTTGTATGTAGGGATATGATGTTAGGTTTATACTCTTACATGTTAGGTTGTGATAAACATTGGATTGGTTAATATTATACTGGTTTAAATGTTAGCTTATTTCAGATTCTTGTATGTAAATGTTGAACTAAAACTGGGTCTAACCTTTCATTACTAAAGCTATAACCCTGTATAGTGACACCCACACTCTAATATAGTATACACTGCCATGTAACCTAACCCTCCCTTCTATGTTATGTTCATATATCTATATAGATATATATAGAGTTTATGCATACATGTTATAATGTATATAGATACATAACTAAATCTCTACCTCTTTATATATACATATATACATGGTTAGCCATGCATGTTATGAGCAAATAAGTTGTGTATTGTAGATTATTTAACCAATATGCCATGATTAGTGTAACTTGATAGTTATTATTTGAAACCCAAATCCTCCTATGCACTTTTATGTATATTTCGCATACACACACGCCTATTATCTAACCATATGAACATGTCCACATACACCCATACACACACGAACTACATAACTTGTACATAATGCTAGCTTTTTTCTCTCTAACGCTATATATATAAATATATTATGATTGGATTTCCATGCAATTGGCTTTCATTCTTTAACTTTTGATTTGATTTTCTTGAATAGTACCCCTTATTAGATAAATGGTAGTTAACTTTATTTTATTTTGATAAATACCAGTTTTCATATAGGATGGTACACTGTCTTACAGTCTTGATGATTGTTATTTTTGTATCTTTTTTAGTTTAGCACCCTAGATTGCTTATGTGTTTTGATACCCTATGACCGTTTTGGTTTAGCATGACTAGTATACCTAGATGAGACTTTCATTACCACCGTATGCCATGACCCTGTATGTCATCCTTTTAAATCGTATGATTGTTTAAGTTCTGAGACTTTGATTGTGGGGGGGGGGGTTTGACCTAGAAGGAGTATGAACATTTTAATTTCGAGGACAAAATTTTTCTAAGGTGTGTAGACTTGTAACACCCAGTTTTCTAAAATGAGGGTAATTTTGAAATTTTGTAATTTTAATCATTTATTGATTTGACATTTAAATCATGATATGATTTTTGGTAATTTTTAAATCATTTTAAAACTATTTAAAATTATGACTTGTGATTTTGATATTTTGCTAGTGAAACCCTAGAGATTGTTTGACCTAGAGCCTAACCATGTGATTAGGATATTTTAATGTCATTTCTGGCCTAAGGATATTTTGCATTTGACCTCTTTGAATTATTTTGATATTTATTGCGTTGGTGATTGTTGATTTTGACCTTTGATAGGTGTGATTTTGTGTCCGTAGCGGACACGTATCAGTTTTTATTTACAAATATTTGATGTGCCTCAAAGTGATTTTTTTTATTGCTGATTTTTTTTTGAAAAGTAGTTGAATGAGATTGTTTTCTGCATGTGTTTTCTATGATTGCTTTATTTTAATTTCGAGGACGAAATTTTTTTAAGGTGGATAGATTTGTCACCCCCAGTTTTCAGAAATAGGGGTATTTTGTCATTTTACATTTTTGAATATTGTTATAATTTATGATATTATTTTGGGGTTGATAATTATTTTATTATTTATGATATTGTTTTGGGGTTATTTGAGTCGAGTTCGAATTTCAACTCAATCCGACTTGAAACGGGGACCCGGGGGTAGTTTGACTCTAGTGGGACCCACACACTAGTTAGGTATGGCCCACATGATATTAATTTTAGTCCACATGATATTAATTTTAGTTAGTAGTTAGACTAATTATTTATGGATAGGTTTAGTTTAATTAGAGACTTAAAACTAGACTAAATTGACCTCAACCTTTAACCCATTCCTAATTTAAATCAAATAGATTAGTGGAGGGCATTTTAGACATTCAAATAGGGGAAAACTCACCCTTTTTGGGCAGCCACCTATGGGGGGGATAAGGAGTGAGTCACTCCTTCATTCATTTGTTTTCATCCACTTTCTCTCTTTTGTTCTTCCCCAAATTAATTTAGAGATGAACCTCCATTGATTTTATCTCCAAATCAACCCTTTCTTCCACCAAATCTTCTTCATTTCTCCTCTACTCCATGGTTAGAGGGTGCTAGCCAAGTTTGGGAGGATTCGGAGCTCGTTCGTGTCCTTTTAGAATCTCTACGTGTCGGTGTCGTGTCGGAAGGATTTTCCTTTGAATCTCTCTTCCGGAAGGTATAATCTCTCCTCTAATGCATCCCTACATGCATATAGAAATATTTTGAACCCATAGGAATGACCTCCATGGTTGTATCTCCATTTGTGTCCATTTCGTGTCCATTTGGAGGTCATAGGAGTGTCCTTTGTGTTGTGGTTGTGTACATGTGGGAAAATACCAAATTTGGACACACTATGTGTTGTTGTTATTATGAATGAATTATTACATGTTTAATCTCATATTTTTGTATTGGAGATGTGTTCTATATTGTCTCATATATATATATATATATATATATATTAGTGTAGAGAGTGAGTTCTTGATATATCATGTTATATACTTGTGTTTCTTTTGTCTCAAACTATCTAAATTTGTCATAATATTTATCAACGTTTTTAGTAGCAATAGCAACTTAGAAATGTCATAACTTTTAGCTCATAACTCCAATTAACCTCTCATTTTTTTAAAAGAAGCATATCGTAGTTAGCTTTCCAAATATATATTTTAATAAGCCAAATTCGTTCTAGAACTTTCTGTAGAATTATTTGAGTGTCAGCTGTACGAAAGACGAACGTGTTTCGGTGTTTTCGCGATTTCGGGAGCTTCCGGACACGAAAATACGATCCGTTTAAAGTTTCGGAAAGCTAACAGGAAGATCTATAACATAATTTAATCCTGAATTTAGTGAATGCCCAATTGGTACAGTATTGGTTTTAAGTAGAAGAGTGACTATACGATATGTGTAACCTATGAGCCTATGTAGTATGGATATTAAATAAATATAGAGTATGTAATGCATGATATCTTAGATGAATGAAATAATATATATATATGATATATATTCTCTTTACATTAATTTATATATATGGTTGAATGCAAGCATGTAGGAATGCAATTAATATAATGCATATGAGTAATGTATGAATGAAAGAATGATGTACAGTGTATGCATGAATGTATATAATGAATGCTAGATATGAATGCAAGATATATATGTAATGATAGATATGAATGCATATTGTATAAATATTGTAATACAATATATAATGATAACATGTATGGTAATGTAGAGTATATGATGCAAGCATGAATGAATGGAGGAAATACATGTATATATGTAATATAGAATGTAATATATGAATGCAAGCATACAAGATAATGTATTGTATCCATATATGATGTACTCAACTTAAAGATAATGTAATATATGAAAGGAATGATAATATATAACATGATATGTAGGGTAATGTAAGGTATGAAATATATGATGTGTGCATGTTTGTATCTCTCTATGTTAATATATGAAATGATATGAATATACAATATATGCACATGTATAAAACATGTAGGTAATGCATAGATGCATGAATGAAATAAATGTTTGCAATATGTTAATATAAATACAGGTATCTAATATGCATGGATGTAAGTATAATATAATACAAGTATATATGTATGTATCATGTAAATATAATATACATGATATGTATGTATGCATGTATACAAGGTAAGTATGTATGTATGTATTTCTATAAACTGAGTTAACCTATAACCTTTTACACACATGCATTCATACACCCTTTGACATCATGTATCCCATGTCACATACACCTACCTATCACTAAATTTTAGAACATTAACACATATCCTTTCACATACATGCCAAACACACACATACTCACTTACTCTTTTACCTCTCTTTCTATATATATATATATATATATATATATATATATATGTATGTGCCTATATATATAGCTTTTCTATGTATATCTATGTATATGAATATGTGAATATGAATAATATATATACATTATATGACTAAGTTTGTGTGCCTTGTTAGCTTATGGTTTAGTTTTGTGCTTGGTTTAGCAAGTGACTTAGGCTATGAGTTAATAGCTATCTTGGATACTTGATTTGCATTTACTTAGTTTGTTTAGACCTAAAATAACTTGTTTGACCTAATTTAGACTTGTGAGACCTAGTTTGACCATAGTTGACCTAGGTTTGACTTTCAGGGTTGACCAAGTTGACCAAGAGTTGACTTTGGTCTAGATGGACCTAAAATTATGTAGAATGCATAGTAGAACTTCATATTGCCATTTTGGACTTATTGTGACTTGTGCTGTTCTGATTAGGAGCTAGACACCTCTCCTCGGACAGTATATTTACTTTGGACATTCAGACACCAGGCGAGTACATTCTCTGATCTTTTCATACTTACCTGGATTATATTCTTGCTCTAGATTACTCTACTTGATGCTGACACGTATCTTCACGGATTAGTACTATATGGATCCTTTCCGGAGATGTTTTCCCTCTACGGATGCATCGGGTATTTTATGTTCGTGTACTTTATCATGTGCATCAGGTACTCCTTGTACTCGTACCAGTTCATATTTTTACATGTTCTCATGTGCTTTTATGTGCTTCATGTACTTTCATGTGCTTATCATGTGCCTCATGTACTACTCATTACATGAGTTCACGTATCTTAGCTGTATTCATGTGCCTATAACGTAACTTGAATGGATCCTTGTGTATTGATTGGGGCGGGGTGAGTAGAATTGATTATGTGAACACTATCCCCATTAGCTGTATTCATGTGCCTCCTTAGTTGTATTCATGTGCCCCTAAGCCGTTTACATAACCATATTGTACTCTAAATCACGTAGCCACTTACAGTCTCTACTATCATGTATTTACTTTCAGTTACAAAATATCTCCTATTTACTCGTACTTCCATTCAGCACTTCCTGTATTTTACTCTATTGTATGATTTATACTCCTAACCTGCTATGAACTGTTTGAGAGATATGTGCTTGTTTCCGTCCTGACTGGACCTGTTGATAAATTTTACAGATAGCCTGGAGGTTGCCTGCTAGCCTAGAGGAGACACAGTAAAGGTTTTATAGATAGCTAGGGTTTTCTTATAGCTTATTTTCAGTTGTCTTGAGTTGTATTTATTTTAGGAATTACTGTATTTGAGCTTTGAGATGTATTTCTGGGTTGGTGTATCTTAGACACTTAGACTTCTATCTGTTGTATCTCTTTTGGATTCCATGTTTTATCTATCTTCCATTATGCTCTACCTTAGATGTGATTGAGTTTACATTCTGCTATGTCACCCCCATTCGGGGAGTATAAACTGTTTAGCCTTATACTGTTAGATGTATGAGACCTAGGACAGCGTTCTACCGCCGACACTGCGGCGTAGGCTAGACGTACCCACTTCTCGTGCCCTTATTCTAGGGTGCAAATCGTGACAAGACCCTTCTTAAACCTCCAATCCCTCTTCTCTTGTACGCTGACTAGGTTCTCTGCGAACCTGCTGAGTCGGGTGAACTCTGATGTATACTCTGCCACCGTCATGGTCCCCTGCTGTAGTGCCTTGAACTACGTCCGAAGCTCGTCTCGCTCAATGTCGGGGAAGAACTTCTCCTTGAACAGAGTTTTGAAGTCTGCCCAAAGAACCTGGGGCGCAACCAACTAGTGCTCCTCTCGGTACCAGGCTCTGGCAAGACCAAAAAGTCGTATGCTCGCAACTTCTACCTTCAAGTCATCAGGAATCCTCGCCATCTTCAGCATCCCCTCCACATATTACATCCACTCATCCATATATACGATCCCCTCATGGCCCCAAAAATCCATCGGACAGAGGTTCTGGTAGTCCCCGGCGGTCCCCAGTCTCGGTGCTGCTGGTGCTGGAGGTGCTAACGGAGCTGGTGCTGTCGGCTCCCGAGTCCTGAGTGCATCAACGATTGTCGCTCTGAACTGTGCGGCCTGGTGGTTCTGGGCCTCCATAAACTGCTGGAACATGGCCATCACCTGGGCGCCGTCAAACATCATCGTCGGAGGCAACGGAGGAAAGATAGGAGGCGGCGACGGAAGCTGCTCTACCGGAATGTCTGGTGCAGACTGTCCAGTACTGCCAGCAACTCCGAGCTGAACTGCGGTCTTCCTCGTGTTGACCATCATACAATAGAAAGAAAACTTTATTGATTGACAAACCCTAAAACCTAAAAATACAATGTTTTTATAATGTCAATGTACCTGATATATCCTTATTTTTCCAATTTTCCTATGATGTGATCAAGTTTTCCTAGTTTAATCAAGTCCTCCAATAGTACACTAATACCTAGGTACCATTAGAATAGACCTGCATAGGCCACCACTAAAAACATGTCACGACTCGCTCCTGAATCACGAGTCGGACACGCCCAGCCTTCGTCGTTAGACACGATAAAGTAAGCTGTACCAATCTCTAGGGAAACTACAAGTCCAGAATAGAATGAATATAAACCACAGCATCTATAATATTGAATCCCAGAATCAAAGTACAAGTCTAAGAGCTATTACAATTCCAGTAAATAAAAAGTAAACTGTGTCTCCAACACAAAGTCCAAATGAACTACAAAGGTAGATACTAGCCCTCCTCAACCTCTAAGTCCTGAGCAACATCGACTAGCTCATAGGTGCCTCCAGTCTCTTGCCAGTAATAAGTGTCACAGGTAGCCTGCAACTCACCTGCAACATATCATATTTAGGTGTGGAGCTAAGTATATCCAAGGAAGTGAACATGAACATCATGGTATGGAAATGAATACAGAAAAAATATAAGTACGAGAAATGAGAACATGACATGAAACCTGAACATGAATATTAAAAAATAAATACAGAGAACATGAAATGAAACCTGAACATGAACTACACAATGAACCTGATGTGTGCAACATATCGAAATACATCCTGAGTGTGTGATCGACTTGGGTAGATTCAGGGAACATGAAATGGTACGGCTTCGGTCCCGCGTGCACGATACGGGGCCTAAGCTATTTACATGAATAGTAACTCAGGTTTGATCACACATCTGAAGTATTTTCCCTCCTAGACACAAGTAAACTTAGGGAACAAGATATAAGACAATCTCGTGAAATATCGTGTCAACAAGAAGGTACAAGCATGAATACAAGACATGAAGTAATGGACATGTCCGAGGAGTATACTTGCCTTGCTCAGGGTGATCAAATGCAGGAAAAATCTCTGAATATCCTCCTGTTAAAATTGACACAATGGATTAAATTATACACAAACTTAGCTAAAGATTTCATCATCTAACCATGCTTACATAAGGCAAGCCAGCTACATTCTAAGATTCTTATGTATCTTTATTGGTAGGTACTAATACACATTATTCCTAAAACTTAACTACCTAGATAATAGAGTTGCAAAACTTACCACTTGATTAATTTATAATCAATTAGAAAAACCTATCTCTTATAACTCTTATATATTACTATCACTAATAATTAGCTCAAGATCGGGTACCATAAGAATAACAACTGTTGCTAAACCAAAATCTCAGTCCATTGCATTTACTAACAGCCAACCCATGTCAAAAGACACTAATACTCATACTGCCCCAGGTTCAGTGCACCCTCTATTTTCAGAAACTTTCCCACACTCATAATTCAGTTGGTCCTCACTGATATCTCTTAAATCAGCAAACAAATATTGAAATTACGTATCCGTAGACAATTTGTCTACTGATACCAGGAATCAGTCAACTTCCCAAATAGACTCCTTAGCCCTCAACTTATTTTCTAGGGAAAACAAGGCATGAATAAGTCTAATACATTTCAACCACTAGCCTCATTGTGACTAACTCAAACGACAGCCAAGGAATAATAGAAATCAAATTTATTAGGAGAAAGTTTAGTCCTAAACAGGGCTGATGTAATTCAGTCCTTAACTAGGACTGATACAGTTCAATCCCTAAACCAGGTTGATATCGATCAGTCCTAACTAAAGCATTTGATACACATCAGTCTTGAACCAGTCAGTCTCAACGTACTGCTCTGAACTTAACCCACCTATTTCTGGTTAAGTTATTAACAGCTGCATGAAATAGGCTCTGCTATTTAAGTAGGTTCAATTCAAATGATAGGTAGAAACAAAATCAGCTATACCGATCAGTCCTAACTAAAGCATTTGATACACATCAGTCCTGAACCTGTCAGTCTCAACATACTGTACTGAACTTAACCCACCTATTTCTGGTTAAGTTATTAACAGCTGCATGAAATAGGCTCTGCTATTTAAGTAGGTTCAATTCAAATGATAGGTAGAAACAAAATCAGCTATACCACAGTAACTTACAGTTGCTAGAATAAATTGAAAGATGTAAATGAGACCACCCTATAACCAGGAATACCACTGAATATCTGAAAAAAAAAAGAGAAAGTAACATGGTAACAGATGGAAGTCTAAACATACTAAAGGCTTCTCAAACATGCTTACATTTACATGGTTTATATATTAACATATATTTATATTTGAGGTCTCAGGATAACTAAGGTTAGGTTCAACCTGAAATTCAGATGTCTCGGGTGAACCACTGATGTTCAAATCAAAACTTCTAAAGATAAACTACTACTAAAAACTGGGTTCATAAGCATCAATTACCAACAGCTACCCAAGCTCGAGTAGTGACAACACTGTCAACCTGAGGTTTTTCTCTTAAACCTGAATATGAAATTAGCTTACTAGTTGAACTCTAAAACCACAACTCGTTTCAGTTAAAATTATATGAATTAACCTTGAATAATATGCCCAACTTAAATGGAACAATTCCAACAGCTATACACTCTTAATCATAAATGCCCATAAATCCTACTCATTTGAATCTAGCCATTAACAGTGCTAGTCTAGCTTGGTATCCTGATACTCTCGGATACATAGCTCTAATATTACACTTCAACCAAACATATGCATGCATTCCAAAATTTTAATTTAGAAAGGTTTAGAGATACCTGATAAAAGCAGTCTTGAGTTGAGATTCAGTGACACTCTCGTGGATTTGGACACGAGCTTCGTGTGTCCAATCCGATCCAGATCGCCTAAACCAAAAGTCAAATCAGAAAGGACAAGAAAACAAAGGATATCATTACACAATGATACACTTCTCGTTAAACAAAATGAAGATCCAACTGCAGATACTCACCTTCGTATCTGGTTCAGGACTCGATCGATACGAAATATTTATGCAGTCAACTAGAATTCTGGAGAATTCAACACAAGAGTGAATTTCAAGGAAGACCGAAATCAAAGTATCGATCTGATACTTACTGCGAGCATATCTAAATTAAACACGAACTTGTGGGATTTGAAACTTACAGTCTTGATGTTCCTTTGGATCGAGCTGGTGTGCAAAAGCATCAATCGCTTAGACAAACTCAGGGAATTCCTCTCGTGCTTAAGCAAATGAAGGAGACAACCTGATCAATCAATCGATCATT
Source organism: Iris pallida (assembly GCA_029216955.1). Lineage (NCBI taxonomy): Eukaryota > Viridiplantae > Streptophyta > Magnoliopsida > Asparagales > Iridaceae > Iris > Iris pallida. Next base: position 36,827 of record JANAVB010022172.1, read on the forward strand.
CCAAAACTGATCAAAAGTAAGGAAAAGGTCCGATCAAAACTAAACTGAATGATCTATCCATCGACTCGAAGAAATCATAAAGTTTAGATCAATCTTACTAGGATTCAAGGAAAATGACGAATTGAGAGAACAGGGAAGGAATCGATCTGCTGCTGTCGAAGAACTCTTTATGCATTGCTCAGCCGCAGAAATGGAGACTCTCCATCATTGCCATTGCCATGGAAACTCTAAATCGAGTTAGATCTGCAGCTATGGGAAGAAGAATGGGGAATTGCAGAGCTCGGTTATTTTTTCAAGGAGAAATAAATTGAGAAAAGAGGAGTGAAGGCCTCTTATATAGGCTGTTTAGAGTGGTGTGAGAAGGAGGCAACCACAATGGCGGAAAGGAATAAATTTTCACTTCTCTGCCATGGTTAGTTAGGAAAAGTTGAAGGAGTTTATTAGAGAGGAATCAATTTGAATCTTAATTTCAAATTTAAAAAGAACTAACTACAAGGTCTAACATTGGTTGGCATAGTTAATGGCTGTTGATTCATTATACACAATTGGACTTGTTAATGGGTTGTTGGCCCATTACATTCAATTGGGCTAGGAAATAAAATAACTCATGATATATTAAATCAGCCCAAAGCTTAAAATTAATAAACATAAAATGAAAAAATTCTAAGGCTAAAATAAACCTGAGACCATTAATGTTTTTAAAGCTAAAATTCATGAAATTGGAAAAATCATAAAAATATTATATTTGAGGAAGGTGGGGCGACACATGCGATGTTTAGTGACGTACTATCTGACCTTTTGGGTTTGCCACGTCACAATATTAGCGATGTCTGGCGACCGTCAGCGACGTCTCCGACCCATGCTAGCGAAGTTTTGATACATGAGTAGAGACATTCTTTGTGACGTTAGTAGACTATTTTGCTGACATGTCGAGTTTGCCATGTCAGCAACATAGCGACGTCTAGCGACTATATACGACATTTTCTTTTCATGTTAGTGATGTCTTGGTACACGTTAACGGTGTATAGTAGCATCGCTATTCATCGGTAAACGTCGCTAAGTGTCGCTAACTTTCAAAATAAAAAATAGGATTATGTGTGCTTTTCCATCCATAATCTACTTGTATTTTAAATAATAATTTACAAATAATAGACCGGAGTAACCCACCGTAGAATTCCCTGGGTTCGTCGACCCCTTTGCTGGAAAACTCAACACCGACAAACAAACATAATTAGACATGATGAAAAGACACTACCAATAATCAAATAAATAGAATCAAACAACAAGAAAGATATGAAATAGCCGGGTGGAAACAAATCCACTACCAAACGGCTATAAAAAGAGTTTGTCCAATAATGTTTCAACATGGTCAACATAACACAGTAACTAAATGAATAAAATACATAAAGACACAATAATGGGTCAGCAAACAACACAACACATGAAAATAAGTCCAATAAAGGACTACACCTGGTCAGGAGGAGGAGGAGGCAGTCCCTGCATCTGGGACAACATAAAACTATACTACGCCGGTGTCAGCGTCACCGATGATGACTTATCAATAGTAGGAGGAGAAGGAGGCAGTGGAACCGATACAGTCGGTATGGATGCTGATGCATGACCAGGAAGTGTCTGCTCTATGGCTAGTAGTCTAGAGTTGGTGGAATCTGTAACACCCAATTTTCCAGAAGAGGGTAATTTTAAAATTTTGTAATTATAATTATTATTTAATGGTATTTATTTCATGTTATGATTTTTAGTGATTTTTAATTATTTTTAAACTATTTAAATTCATGACTTATGATTTGGTGTCTTGCTAGTGTTCATTTCCAGACTGAGGGGTATTTTAGTCATTTTTGTAATTTTAAGAATTATTTGGGATTATTAATTATTATTTAGATTTAATGGAATTTATTTGAATTTATGAGAATTGTTAGGAATTATTTTGGATTTGTTTGGACTAGGTTGACTTTGACTAGTTTTGACCCTTGTAGACCAACCTAGAAGCTAACCCTAGTTAGTATGGACTCGGTTAGGTTATGTGACTCTAGTCTAACCTAAGCTAATCCTTGGTTTGGCCATTAGACTCTAGTTATCAATAAGAATTAGAAAGTCATAAGTCATGGTTTGTGATTTAGAACCTTTATTAAATCATTTAGCTCATAGCCTTGTAGTTGGGCCCAAAGCCCAAGACAAATTCCAAAACCCTAAGCCCTAGACTAAGTGGCCAGCCACCATATCCACTTTGGGAACACCACCCTATAAATACTCTCTTAGTTTAGGGTTGCCTCTTTTTTAGGAAAGCTCTAGTTTAGAAGGAAAGGTTTGTTCCTACATCATTTAATCCCTAGAACTCCATTCCATTTCCTTTTTCATTCAAATCTCTTCCATTAGGTTTTAATACACCTATTCTTGCTGATTATTGAAGTTTCATTTCAGTTTTTTGTGGATTTGTGGATTGGGACATCAAGGAGAAGAGCTCTAGAGAAGGGGGTTTTTCTTGAAAGTTCAAGTATAGGTAACTTTCTCATTTCTCCATGGATTTTTGATTTCTCTTCATGTTTAGGAAGCCCTAGGGGTCCCCTAAGTGTCTGCATTGGTGTCGTGTCGGGTTTCATGAGTTTCGTGTCCGTTTGGACACGTATCAGGGGTAGGACGTAGGTGTTTGTCGAAATGCCACTGAGGGCATTTTCATTATTTTTCTGAAAAGTAATTGATTGGAAAAATAGGTTTTAGGGTTGCTTATGGATTTTTTGTGTCGTGATGTGATTTTTGTGTCGTGTCGAGTCTGCACAGACACGTGTACACGTGGTCGCGCGTGCGCGTGCACAGGCACTGTGCGTGCCCTGCTGCTCGGGTGCGATTGCGACACGGACACGACACGTGGACACCTAAGATTTGACACAGCCCTAGGGGCAGACACTGACACGAAGTCCTCAAAGTTTGAGACACTCTCGTGTCGTGTCGGACACGCACGAGCACGTGCACTGGTTCTACACTATTTCAGTGGCTGCTGAATTTGGCCACTGATACGCACGTCTCTTGTCGTGCACACGCGACTTGGACATGATTCAGGGTGTCCAATCGATAGCCCTAGTCTAGGTTGACACTGGGACACAACCTCAGGGGTTGTGTCGTGTCGTGTCATACACACGATCGATGTGAACGCGTGCACGACGACTGTACTGTCTGTGCACTGTATTTAACTGTTTTGGGTTTCAAGGTGATTGGACACGTTTGTGTCCACTTTTGTGGACACAAATCACTTGTGTGACACATGTGCATTGTGTTTATATGATACCAACCTATTAGATTAACTATTTTGTTGTTTTCAATTCGATTTTTGGGGATCTCCTATATTCCCTGATACTTGAGAACTGTCTGTTTAATTTCTTGAATTTGATTTGAATTACTTGTGTTGCAATTTAATTTGTGTTGGATAACCTGGGAAAATTAACCTATGTGCTAAGGGTCATGTTGGCATGAGATTTTAGCTTCAATTGTGTTGTTGGTTTTCGAAATTTCAGGAGATGTTAGGACTGATACCCAGTTCCTTAAATTAAATTCTTGATGTTAACTTATAAATTAAAATGACTGTTAATAACCTAAATCACTAGAAAAATTCATATATACATGTATTAGTTTATGGTTAAGCTGATTTATGAATTGGGTTTGCGAAATGGGTTTAGGATTGATGAGCTAATTGTGTTAACTGTTTGGTTCTCAGAAATCCTGAGAACATATAATCAACTATCATTATCCTGTTTGAAATACTGTGAACCAAAGGATTCCTTTCACCTTATTTATTCACACATTGATGAAATCTGAGAACTGAAAAGAGAATTGATTTTTTTGAAATGTTAATTTGATTCATGTAGTAAGCTGTGAGTGGTTCCCTGTTTTCTGAGTTTGATTCAACCTGAAAACTATTGGTATGTTAAATCCTATGAGAGCATGAGTCACACAACCACACATCCCATTTCAGAACTTTAAACTGTTTTGATAACTGTCAAATGATTCCCTGTTGAAATGACACATACCACAAAATCTGAGGGCAAATCACTCACATAATGCTTACTCATACACTCATTAAATCTGTGAATTTGTACACTGTTTTCCTGTTTTACTGAGACACTTGCATTGACATGTACACACATAAACCAAGGATTATATGCACTATTGTGGACTGCACCATAGTAAAATATGGGATTCCTGAAATGGTTTCATGTCTAACACTCACTGTACACACACAGGTTTACACCATGTTTTAGCTCACTGTTTTCATAAGAAACTGTCAATAGTTCCTATTAAAACCTGACATTGATTTCCATTCCTTCTTAATACCTGAGTTTGTATCCCTATTGAACTAGTCACATGATTCCTTAAACTGAATATTGAATGATTATTCTCTATGCAATGCATTGGTTTTGTTTTGTTAAGAGAATTCGAATTGGTGTGGGTTGATAGATATGCTTACTGTCAATCTCCATTAGCTGAGAGTTGATTTCCTTGTTTTGAATACCTGTGTTTGATTCCTATTCACCTTGCAACTGTCATTTCTTTTCTTAATAACCTGTCATGTGATTCCTACTACTACTCTACTATTTTTAGGAAATAACCCTCACACAATCTCACATGATTAGCTCACTAATTTTTCCAGGAATTGTACTTCACTGTTTTCACAAATTTCTGAACACACACTTTCTTGAACACCCTCACTTAGCCTTTCACACACTCTTGGTATTTGTGACACTCACTTGGCACCACACTCTCATGCCATGTCCCACTTCACCCACACACATATGTGTATCACTAACACCCACTCACCCACACACTTGAGTATCATTGTATCCCTCTCTCCTTTCCTTTGTATATTTGTAGGTTCCTATAAATAGGATTGTGTGTTAATGTATATATGTATATGTTATAATGTATTATATATATGGTTGTGTGGTGATATGTATAGATAGCCTATGGGTATATTCTAATTAGATTATAATATATATCAATATGTGTATTGATTAGCTATAGAGGATGTCTTGGTAGATGTGTATTGGTAGGCTTGACCTAGAATAGTCTTGTTAGTCTAGTATAGACTAGTTTGACTTAGGTTTGACTTGGTTGACCTAGTTTGACTTCTAGGGTTGACCAGAGTTGACCAAGAGTTGACTTTGGTCTAGATTGCCCTAGAATCATGTAGAATGCATAGTAGGACTTCATTATATCATTTTAGACTTGTTGTGACTTGTGTTGCTCTAACTAGGAGCCAGGTACCTCATCTCGGACAGTACATTTTCACAGCTATTCAGATACCAGGCGAGTACATTCTCTGATCATTTCATAACTTGCTTAGAATTATATTCCTGCTCTAGTTTACCTTATTTGATGCTGTCACGACATTATCACGGATTGATACTATATGGATCCTTGCTTGAGATGTTATCCCCCTCGGGAGCATCGGATATATTGTGCCATGTGTTTCATGTACATCGTGTATTCCTCGCTCTCTTGTTATCCATGTTTATCATGTGCTTCATGCTCGTTCGTGCTTGTTTGTGTACTCTCATGTGCTATCATGATCGGTCGTGTTTCCCATGAATCTCATGTATAACCTATACTTCATGTGCACCCTTCGTTGGCCTTCGTGTGGAATTCATGTGCACTCAGTTCTCTGAGCCTCGTGAATACTTCATGTATACCCATCTATGGGCTCCATGTGAAAATCATGTGCGTAACATAACCTGTCTGGATCCTTGTGTATTGATTGGGGCTTGGGGGAGTATAAATAGTCATGTGAACAATTCCAAAGTAGAATAGCCATGTACACCTCTTTAGTATAGCCATGTGCAAATCAAGTCGTTCACATATCGACTTTGTACTCTAAATCACTAGTCACTGGTAGCTCTCTACTTATAGTAGATATTCTAGTACAGCTCTCTTCCTGTTTACATTATATATCTTCTTTCAGTTTCATGTATCGTACTCTCTTGCATGTTTATATTTTTCTAACCTGTTATGATCTGCGTGAGATGTATTGTGCTCGCTCCCGTCCTGACTGGACCTGTTAAAAATTTTACAGAAGATGATGAGGAACCCTGCACCCCTGACTTTGGAGCTTGCCTAGATGACACTCGCGACCTGGACCCCTGGGGAGGTTCAGGCAGCTACTGAGGATGGCACCCTTGCTTAGTGTAGATAGCTTAGTCTGTTCTCTTTTCATGTTAGTTGTTGTCTTATTTTCAGAGTTGTATATATATATTAAAGAATTGAGACTGGTAGATGTTGAGATTGTTATTCATTCTGTTGTACCTCAGTTGAGGATTCTCTTATCTTTTTATCATGCTACATTCTGCCTTAGATTTGTGATTGAGTTGTACCTCTGTGTTGGACTCCGTATTGGAGAGTATTCATGCTAGTTAGTCATTGTTCTTGACCTAGGATAGCGTTCTACCACCGACACTGCGGCGTAGGCTGGGCGCTGTTACGTACTCGTACCCTCACGGTGGGTGCGGGTCGTGACAGAATCCATAACACCCACCAGCCTCGAAAGCTGATCGCCCATGGCCACCTGCGACCCCTGCACCGCTGAACATCAAGATTCGTCCTCTCCTGCACCACCAAAACGATACGATCTATCCTTTTGTTCGTCTCCCTAATAGTGCGCTCGAGCATATTAAATCGTGCAGTGAATGCCGCATCGTCCGTCTATGGCTGAGACTAGGACTACTTCACAATCCTCTGCAACAGCTCGTCACGCAGCTCAGTAACCTGGTGACGGAGTTCCTCCACTCGGGCCGACTCCTGTGAGGGTTGTGGGCAATACACTCTGGCAGAGGGGGTCCTGGATGATTGTGTCGCCACAAAGGCGTTGTAGGATCCCGTACCATAGTACGTACCCCTCTGAAGACCACCAACGACAGTCATCCAGAGCTCATCCAACGTCCGAGCCAGAGGGGGCTGTGAGAAAGTACCAGCCCCTCCCTCCGTAGGTGCACTAGTAATCTCATGCTCTAGCCTAAGATACTCATCCTAGAAAAGTACGCATCTCGATAAGCATAATATTTACTACCAACCTAGTTGTTCCTTGTCTATGGATATATATTACATATTTTTTAAGTTCTACTAAAGTTAGTGACATGTAAAGTAATAATTACATAGCTCTGCGTGGCCCTATCATCGATGAGCTTTCTGTCCTTCCGAAGGGTGGCCAGGAAGATGGTTACCATGTTGGCGTCCACACCCCTCATTATCTGTTATAATAATTTATTTATTATTAAAATTAAACATTTTATTCTTACTTTTATTAAAATAATATATTACAGTAAAATATATACCAAGCGACGAAAATGTTCCGTTATGAGAATCGAGCCACCATACCACTTCCCTGCCCTCGTCTAGCCGCATTCGCCTTCTCCGACCTTTCCTTGTACCTAGGATCGTCGAATCTATCCCTCATCGCTGTCTACTGCTCGGGCATGATCCATCCTTGGATCAGTCTTCCTGAGTGCTCTCGAGCCTTCTGGTCATCGATCGCATCACGGATCAACTTGGCGACAACGGCAGGAAATTGCTTCTCGATTATCTCAGCCCGGTGTGGTGGATAAAAATATATTTTCTACAAGAATTAAATTAGTTATTTATATAATATGCATAAAAGATGATTTATACTAAAAGTAATATACTTTAATTACCATGACGTGGGTAAATCGGAATGCCTTCCTCTCGTCCAAGGCATCCAAGTTGTTGATTGAAGGGCCACCATAGTTGGACCTCAGGAATAGCCCCAACACCCTTTGAACTGACGGGGGATGATATCTACATAATAAAAATTATATTCATGAATATATAAATATATTTATAAGTTAATGTTAACTAATTAACTTACTTTGTAGGCCCGTCAGACCAAATCTCCATCCTCGTCTCGTCCGGAGGGGCGTATGGGGGATCGCTCAGATCATATGAAAATAGCGCAGGTGCGACCTCCTCCACCCGCTCCTCCGTCTCCATAGTGCCGTCAGCATTCGGAACAGTAGACGGGGTAGTCTCAGGCCTAGAACTGCCCGTCCCAGGAGTACTGCCATGTACCGTCGATGTAGTCGAAGATGTGACCGGTCGGTACTCTGGAGTACTAGGAGACGAGGATCCGAAACCATCATCCAATATTGGAGTAGCACTCCGTCCACCGATGGAACCTCTACCGACATAGGATGCTCCTCTATCGGTGGAACCTCTACCGACACGGTATGCTTCAAGGTATGATCCTCTTCGTCCTGCCATACCAAATAAAAAATAGATATATACAAGAAATATAATACATATTCTAAATCCAATCTTCGTGCATCTAATATATCATAATTTATAAAAAATAAACCCGGAGAAACCCTCCGTTGAATTTTTAGATAATAACTAAGTCTATATATTAGCATCCAGAAACATCCAAGTCTAGATAATAACCATGTTTAGAAAGTAACAAGAAACATCCAGAGTTGTAAAAACATCAAAGTCTAATCTAAAAATAAGTCTACCGGAGGCAAATTTGGTCAAAAGTTATATCATATATATAACTCTACCATCTACGCTGGGGCAGATACCACTCCCTCAGCCACCTCGCATAAGAAGGATACACGTGATCAAGATCATCTATAGGAGATGGATGACTGAATCTCTCGGTGCCACTGCCTTCTGGTGCCACTTTCTCCTTCACAGCGATCTCGGCTTTAGGAATCACCTCCTTCTTAATAGTAGGAGGTAGAAATTCTTCCTTAACCTTGATCTCTACTTTGGGTATCACCTCCTCAGCAGCAAGAGGCAACACTTCCTTCTCAGCAGCAGAAGGTACCACTTCCTCTTCAACAGCCATGTGTGCCTCTCAAGCGACATGCTCGGGTCATGGGTGCCTTCTGGTAAGATTGATGGAAACATAAAAATTAATTAGGGGTTAAACAAAATGACAGTACATTTCACAAGTCTGAATAGGTTGCATGGAGATTAATTAGAGGTTAAACATAGTTTACATTTTATTTTATTTTCAATCATCTTCTGACAATTCATCTTCTTCGTTCTCCACATCCACATCTTCCTCTTCCTCCTCATCTTCGCTTTCATCTACTTTGTTTTCCGCTTCAGATACTTCTATGTCTTCTACACGATTAGACGTGCAATGTGGAACTTCTATTGTATCTACGTCAACTATATTTGTTACGAGAGATATCTCGTCCTCCTGACAAGCTATTTCGTCTATAATGTAGGAATTTCTGGCTTTAGTCTTAAATACTGCCCACCAATCCAACCTAGTTGTTCTCCGTCTAGGATAAGTAGTGAAGTAAACGAGTTGAGCCTGACTTGCAAGGACAAGTGGTTCGTATCCTTGATATTGATGCCAGTAGTTAATATCCACAAGACCATGTTTGTCAATTTTTCAACCTTGATCTTGGATCGGATCGAACAATCACACTTAAATAATACGATCTTAGCCGGCTCTTTGTCGTAGTTATATGTTAACTCCACAATCTCCCGTAAGATGCCATAGGAATCATTGCCTGGATCGATATCTTCGTAGTTTGTAGATCTGATACACAAATAACTATTTTTTGTCGAATCAAGATCCGAAAAGTTCTCTTTGATCAGAGCATTTGTTGATTAACCTAAACCCATTCACACAATAGCTTAGCCAGATTTTTGACGGAATAAATTGGCCCCTTGGCTAGAGTTCTAATAGATTCATTCTCTAGTGTTGCATCTGGACGATCGACCTAAATACCACAAGATAAAAAAATTTTAATTCAGTGTTCCGTTAATTACTGTGTAACGTGCATATACAAAAAGTAATTACCGAGCTTCTTACATATGCACTCAACCATGAAATGAAATAACATCTCATTTTCTATTCTAGTTCTTTATCTGTTATGTAAGGTCTACTCGACCTCACATCATTATTAAATGTGCTAAAAATAACAACACATCGGCCAATTAGTGTAATAATAATATTTGATACTATTACATGCATAGATGACGTAAACGTGGACGTATTAGCTACTTACCTCTCGAGGTTCTCTACTTCATCCTTGTCGTAGTTGAGTGATATATATAACTGAGTAGCCTTTAGTTCCTCGTCATTCAGATATCTTTTCTTCATTTTCCCCAAAAGCTTTCCGAAAGCATTAAAGATTTTCACTATTACATCATTAGATTCAAGATATCCATCATCATTTCTCAGAGCTCTTGTTCTATTAGTAGCAACATGTGGCTTAAAATACATTGAGCGAAAGTTTGTAATCTCCTCGAGAATATAGACTACACAAATAGAACCCTCGACCCAAGTCTTGTTTTTCACCTTTCTCTTTAGGTGGTTCAAATCTCGCTCAAATGGGTACATCCACCGATAACCGACGTACCTCATAGGAAAAATAAATTGGCAAATAATCCAGGGAATCGAAGAACCCAGGAGGGAACACCCTTTCAAGCTTGCACAGTGTTACCACAATGTCCTTCTCTTACTTTTCTAGACGATCGACTAGCAACTTAGTAGAACAAAGAATCTCTGAAGAATAGGCTCAGCACTATCAACGAATCCCAAATGATCGACGGTAATAATTTTTGAAATGCTACCAGAATTAACCTCTCCATAAATACGTGACAGTCGTGGCTCTTCATACCCGTCAGTTTGTCCACCTTTGGGTCGACACATCTTTTTAACTTCGACACGTACCCATCAAAAAATTTTAGGCCATGAATCCACCTACAAAGTTTTCCTTTATCCTCCATGTCTAGTAAGAAAATTGCCTTAGGCTACTTATACTTCTCATTGCCTTCCTTTATCAAATGTAACGCAGGATGTCTGCATATATCATACAAGTCCAGCATGGCCTTGGGATTGTCTTTCGTCTTTCCATTTACGTCCATCACAATATTAGTTATGTTGTTAAACACATTCTTCTCGCTATGCATGACATCAAGGTTATGTCTGATCAGAATGGTGCTCCAATATGGCAGGTCCCAGAATATACTTCTTTTCGTCCAATTATGAGTGTGACCAAGTTCATTACACTTGTATCCCTTTGTAGGCTCTTCGATAGTACTTGGAAAATCTTTGACCTCCTCCCATATCGTGTCTCCGGTCTACCTTGGCTGTGGATTTGCCTTCCCTACAACGTCGGCACGAAAAACATTTTTGTTCCTCCGGAACGGATCCTTCACCAGGAACTGTCGATGACAATCAAAGAAGCACGGTTTTCCTCCATGTTTCAAAAGGAAAGCCTTCATGTGGTCCATGCAATACGGACATGAGAGACGACCATGAGTGCTCCATCCCGATAATATTCTATAGGTCAAAAATTCGTTGATGGTCCATATCAGTTCGACCTTCATCTGAAAGTTCTACTTTTCGGAAACATCATACGTGTTGGCGCCTACTTCCCACAGCCGATTCAACTCATCTATCAACGGCTGTAAGTACACATCGATATTCCTTTTCGAATTGTTCGGACTCGGAATGATAACGGTTAGAAACATATAAGGAGTCTTCATACACTTCCACGGCGGTAGGTTGTACAGAGTGACAATCGCTGGACAACATGAATATTGGAAACCCGAAAGTCAAAACGGGATAAAACAATCAGAGGATAGCCCCAATCTTACATTATACGGGTCAGAAACAAAATCTGGATACTCTCAATCAAAGTGCTTCCATGCTTCTCTATCGGATGGATGATCCAAAACTCTATCGATCTGTTCCCGTCTATGCCAACTCAGGTTCTCGGTAGTCTCCTTCACCAAAAACAACCTCTGCAACCGCGGTGTCAAAGGCAAGTAATGCATCGAATCGGTCGCCTTCCTTATACTAGGAGTCCTACTTGAACTTGTTGCCTTGTAGTGATCAGCACCACAAAATCTATACACGTCTTCATCCTTTTTATCCCTGTAATACAACATGCATCCGTTGTGACATGCATTAATTTTATCATATCCCATCCAGAGCGATCTCACCATTCTCTTAGATCGATAGAAGTTTGTAGGTAACTTGGCACCCTCCGGCAAGATCTCTATAATCAACTCGATGATTCGTTTCTAGCATTCTTAAGACATGTTGAAATCGGACTTGATGCTCATCAGTCTTGTAACTACCTCCAACGGTGAATGATACTCAAAACCAGGATACAAAGTAGTCCTGGCATTCTCCAACAGCTCATAAACTTCGTAGCATCGGCATTCGGTGCCTCCTCAGTCGCATCATGATTATCTAGATCGAAACTAGGCCCCGCAGCGTCAAAAACCATGTTCACCCACCCTTCTTCATAATTAGCATGGTCATGGACATCCATATACAGCTCCAAATTAGGCGCTGGCTCCGATGCTAAAGGCACAAGTTCTCTGTGTGAGGTCTACTAATAGTAATTCGGCATGAAACCTCTCAAGTACAAATGATGCGTCACATCCACTTCTCGATGATATTTTAAGTTGCGATATCTCACACATGGATACTTAATTTTGGTACAGTCCATGTACTAAGGGAATGCCTTGGCGAACTGCAGAAATTGCTCTTCCCCCTATATAAATTCATCCCGCACACTGCACATGTCATCAGGATGACGATTGTACATATACGAACGATACTGCAGATAGTAATTCATATCTATTTGAAGGTAATTATACAAAAATAGAGACACATTATTTGAGTATATTATCCTAATGGATGCATAGATCCATGAGTATTAAATGAGTGTCGTCACGTGTTCAATGTTAGCCCTTCTCTTCAAAAAAATTTTACTTCTGCAAACCTTTTGAGGCTGTTACATTTATACAAGATTTCAGAAAAATACTAGAAAAGGCCAAATATTATAATTTTTCTTTTCTAGGATTTTCTTTTTTTGATTTTTTTACTCCTTTCGTTCATTATCTTTTCTTCTATTTTTCTGAAATCTGTAGAACTCTAACAGCCACAAAAGGCTTACAGATGTAAATTTATTTATCATAGAAGGGCTAACACGGACACTTGAATTCGGGCTGACACGGACACTTACCTATGTATCTAAGATACCTAGCTAGTACTTACCTACATATCACCTTAACTCTAAGTATTTGTGCATCATGTGGATATCATGGTCCATGGTACACAATATACTCTCTTGTATCTTGATACTACGATACAGCTAGCACTTACCTACATACCTAGTATCTTGACTCATGTCTTGATACTATACCAATCATACCTACTTTTATAACTGTATATTTCTATACCCATATTTATGTATCTATCTATATAGACTATTAACCCTCACTAGCTCACTCATCCCTCACTCAAACATATACACATACACACCTCTTACTTGGACACTCTCATACATTTAACCGTATTCTGATCCCTTTTAAAAATCTTTCAAGTAGTGTTATAACGATTTCTAGTCCAAGAGCTATGATACTTGGTTATTAATAGGGTAATTTCTAACGATACTAGGAATCTATACTTAATATGGTCCCTAGGATTTAGTTTCCATCTAAATTTCCTAAATATGTCAATTCTAAATTCCCTAAAAATGAATTCAAATACCTAATTTCAATTCTAAATTTCCCAATCAAGGAATTCACACACACACATTACATAACGTGTGTGTCGTGTCAGTGTTTGTGTCAGCGTGTGTTGGATCACATATATACACATATTATATGACACGTCTGTATCCATGTCAGTCCCATGTTAGCACGTGTGTGTGTCGTGTCAACATGACTGTGTCAGTGTGTCTATATCGTATCAACAAAAGGGAGATATGGTGCGTTTGTGTCAGCGTGTGTGTGTCGTGTCTGTATGTCTGTGTCAGTATGTCTGTGTCGTATCAGAAAAAAAGGAAGATAGGGCTAGGGTTACCTGCCTTGGTTGGGGTCAGATCGGGTCGCCGGGGCTGGGGGAGGGGGACGGTAGTGGGGGACTAGAGTAGCAGCGACGAGAATGTCGGTGGTGGAGGACTGGAGCAGCGTCGGTGAAGAGGTCGACTATGGAGGACTGGAGCAACGTCGGAGGGGAGGGTGGTCGCCAGAGGGAGGGAGTCGTCGGAGGGAGGGGGTGCCGAAGACGAGAGGGGGAGGAGAGAGAAATTTTAGGGAGAGCGGAAGAATAAAAATTTTGGAGAAAAATAATAAAAAGTCAATCGACCAGCAACCCTATATGAAATAATTTAGCGACGTTGCTAATGTCGCTGTCCACTAATATACTGGCAACATTCTAGTAGAGGAGTCGCTAAACGTCGTTGCATAAAACAAAACAACGACGTTCTCGGACTAAACCGTGACATTTGCTTTCCAAACCATAATGCATGTCGAGAAATATCGCTAAAAGTCGCTGATAGTGACGTTCAGCGATGTCCACAGGATTCGTCGCTAAATACAACAAAATTAGCGATGTTTTTAGCCGGCGTCGCTAATCTCGTCTCCAATATGACTTATTTTGGTAGTGAGCCTTACCTAGAGATTTACGGACAGGGACCCGATGGAGTGTTCGAGGATGAGGTCTTACCATCTATGTTCATTTGACTTTGGGTATGGCACCATCTTGGATTCAGTCATCATTCTCTTAGAGTTTGGGTCTAGTCATTTTATTTTTTTACATATACTTTCAGTTTTATTTGGTATTAGATTTGTCTCCACCAGCTTAGTAGATTACTATCAAGGATCTATATGATACATTCTGACTACTTATTTTCATACTCAGACTCGTTACTTTTTTGTGGATGAGATTTGGTTATACTTGTGACTATGTTGTTTAGTATGGACTGGAGTTCATTGATAGCTACAACATAGATAGATAGTTGGGGACCCATTAAATTGGAAATCCTCGAATACGTATCGGCTAGACATTATTGCGTAGCTTGGTCCCACTTAATTTAGGACTGGGATGCGATATTTACTCTAAAATCCATCAGTCAATACTAGGTCGATCAATCTTAGGTGTATCAATCACTAGTAAACAAGTAAGCAAAAAAATATATGATCATCATGATGGCACCCTTAGAGGGGGAGGTGAATAGGGTAATAGAATAAATACCCAAATAAAAACTTAAGTACACAATCATAAACCAGCAATAATAAAGTAAATGACATAGATAGAGATCAAGGGCACAAACCCATCGATTATACTTGTGTCCTTCATGGAAGATAATCACGTCCCGAAAACTATTGTCGGACTTTAATCCATTATTGTAAAATCAACAGTATACCACAAGCTTTGATTCGAAGGGCTCGTCGACTTTTTATAACCACGAGCTTTGATCCGAAAGACACGTCGATACAATCATGAACTTTGATATGAAGGGCTCGCCGAGTTCAAATAACAAGTAAAAGAAGAATAATTGGAATTCAAGCTTATAACTCTTCGTAAACTTCTAATCGAGATAGCATCCGACACTTAGAAGGTTAGGGAGTTTGTTATTGGTGATTGAAAGGTTTAGAGCTCAAAATGATACATAATAGCAAGTTTTGAGATAATAATTAAGTTCGTAATTTCAGTGGAGAATCCATGAGCTATTTATTGATTCCTGCAAATCGAGTTTGGTCAGAATTCGCTCGGTCAAAATAACAGCCATTTATGAACGTTATTGAATGTTTGTATGTAGTTACCTTGAAAATAGACCATTGAAAACTAAATTTGGTTCAAGTTTGGTCCGAGTTTGATTAACACCATGTTCGATCTGAATTCTCCAAAAACCAAACAAAACTATTCTGTTTAAAATATACAAAGTTATGTCTGAATTTGGTCCAAAATCGAATTCGGATAGAATTTTGTTATTTTAAATCAGAATTATTTTGTTGGACCAAATTGGTTTAACTAGGTTTGATTTTGTGAAAAGATTAGGTTCTAGTTTTCTAGTGCCAGTGTTTACTCAATTTACATATGTCATATAAAGAATATAACTATAGAAAGAAAGCATAAGGACCATAACGAGCATCATTACTACCAAAATATGTCACATTAGCGAGCCAGATGACGTCGCTAAACATAAAAAATACGTTGCTAAAATAAATCGGCGACAAAATTAGCGACGTTTTGACAAAGTCGCATAAAACAAGGTCGCTAACTAGAGAAAAGTCGTTGTTCATCTCTATAGCGACGTAAGTCTGCGACGCAGCACGTCACTAGATTTTTTTACAAGTAGCGACGTTTACTGACATTGCGTTGCTAATATACGACGTACAAATTCGTTGCTAATTATCGCTGACATTTCAACTGTTAGTGACGTAAACTGCAAACTTTAGCAATATTTAGCGACTCTATATCTGGCAATTTGGGATTGCCATGTCACCATTTTAGCGACGTTTGGTGAAATCCAGTGACGTTACGATACTTGCGTAGCGACGTATTGATATGAACTTAGCGATGATGATAGCAACGTTGCCTGACTAAAGTTGCTGACCTGTAAGATTTTCCACGTCAGCATTTTTGCGATGTTCAGCGACGTTCTGATTCTCAGGTTTGCGACATTCCGGTATACCTTAGCGACGTATGCTTACGTTGCTAAACATTTCAAACTCCAAAAAAAGGAAAAAAAAACAAAATACAGTATGCTTTTTATATAATTGACAGTTACATTATAAAGCATTATACCTGCATTTAGAGTGACAGTTTGCAAATAATAGTCCCGGAGCAACCCTTCGTAGAATTTTCTGGGTTCGCCGACCCCTTCGGTGGAACACTCAACACCAGTAAACCAATATAGAGAAAAATGGTAAAAATGCACTACTAATAATCAAATAAATAGAATCTAACGATCAAAAAGACAGAAAATAGCCGACTGGATACAAATCCACTACCAAACGGCTATAAAAAGTGTGTCCGATAATATTCAACATAATATAACATAAATTGTAAGTAAGTGTATAAAATAAATACATAAAGACCCAAC
Organism: Iris pallida; assembly: GCA_029216955.1. Classification (NCBI taxonomy): domain Eukaryota; kingdom Viridiplantae; phylum Streptophyta; class Magnoliopsida; order Asparagales; family Iridaceae; genus Iris; species Iris pallida. The sequence goes on from JANAVB010022172.1 coordinate 53,716, forward strand.
AATGGGTCACCAACACAACAAATGAATAAGTCCAATAAAGGACTACTACGCCTGGTCAGGATAAGAAGGAGGAGGAGTAGGTAGTCCCGGTATCTGGGACATCATGAACCTATACTGCGCCGGGGTAAGCATCACCGGTGATGACTCATCAGTAGAAGGAAGAGGAGGTAGTGGAACCGCTACAGTCGGTATGGATGCCGACGTACGACTAGGAAGTGTCTGCTCCATGGCTAGTAGTCTGGAGTTGGTAGAATCCATAACAGCCGCCAGCCTCAAAACTTGCTCGCCAATGGCTACCTACAACCTGTACAATGCGAGAACGGCAAGATCCTCCCTCTCCTATACCGCCTGAACGGCACGATTCGTCCTCTCGCCCGTCTCCCTAATAGTGTGCTCGAGCATATTAAATCGGATGGTGAGGTCCGCATCATCCGTTTGATGCTCCTCAATCCTCCGTAATAGCTCGTCATATAGCTAGGTAAGCTGGCGCCCGAGTTCCTCTACTCGGACCGACTCCTGTGAGGGCTGTGGGGAATGCACACTAGCAGAGGGGGCCATGGATGACTGCGTCGCCATAAGAGCACCGTCTAATCTCATACCGTAGTACGTACCCCTCTAAAGACCACCAACGACAGTCATCCAGAGCTCGTCCAACGTCCGAGCCGAAGGGGGCTGTAAGGAAGTACCAACCCCTCCCTCCATAGATGCACTAGTCATCTCATGCTCTAGGCTACGATACTCCTCCTAGAAAAGTGTGCATCTCGATAAACATAATATTTACTTCCAACCTAGTTGTTTCACGTCCATGGATGTATGTTGCATATTTCTTATGTTATACTAAAGTTAATGACACGTAAGAAATACTTATATAGCTATGCATAGCCCGATCATCGATGAGCGTTCCGTTCTTCCGATAGGTAGCTAGGAAGATGGTCACCATGTTGGCGTCTTCGCCCATTTATCTGTTAAAATAACTTTTTGTTATTGAAATAAAACATTTTATTTCTACTTTTATTAAAACAATATATTACAGTAAAATACATACCAGGCGACAAAAATGTTCTGTCATGGGAATCGAGCCACTACACCACTTCCTACCCTCGTCCTAGCCGCCTTCGCCTTCTTCGACCGTTCCTTGTACCTAGGAGCGTCGAATCTAGCCTTTATGGCAGTCCACTGCTCAGGCGTGATCCATCCTTGATCGGTTTTCTAGAGCAGTCTCGAGCCTTCTGGTCGTCGATCGCATCCCTGATCAACTTGGCGGCAACGACAGGGAATTGCTTCTCCATTGTCTCAACCCAGTGTGGTGGATAAAAATATGTTTTCTACAAGAATTAAATTAGTTAATTATATAATATGCATAAAAGATGATTTATACTAAAAGCAATATACTTTAGTTACCTTGAAGTGGGTAAACCAGAATACCTTCCTCTCGTCCGAGGCATCCGAGTAGTTGATCCGATGGCCTCCGTAGTTGGACCTCAGAAGTAGCCCCAATGCCCTCTGAACTGGCGGGGGATGATATCTACACAACGATAATTAAATTCATGAATATATAGATATAAATATATATAAATGTTAAATTATTAACTTACTTTGTAGGCCCGTCAGACTAAATCTCCATCCTCGTCTCGTCTGGAGGGGCACATGAGGGATCGCTTGGATCATAAGGAGACGGCGTAGGTACGACCTCCTCCATCCTCTCTTCCGTCTCTATAGTGTCGTCCGCATGATGAACGCTGCTGGACGGGATAGGATCAGGCCTGGAAATATCCGTCCCAGAAGTATTGCCACGTACCGTCGACGCAGACTTAGATTTGAGTGGCTGGTACACTAGAGTACTAGGAGACGAGGGACCGATACCGTCATCCACTAACGGAGTACTACTCCGTCCACCGGTGGAACCTCTACCTCCACGGGATACTCCTCTACCGCCATAGTGGTACGATCCTCTGCGTCCTGCCATATACCTGATAGAAATAGATATCTACAAGATAATAACCATGCATTTAACATATCATAGTTTATAAAAATAGACCCAGAGCAACCCTCCGTTGAATTTTTAGATAATAACCATGCATTTAACATATCACAGTTTATAAAAATAGACCCGGAGTAACCGTCCGTTGAATTTCTAGATAATAACCAAGTCTAGATAATAGCATCCAAAAATATCCAAATCTAGATAATAATTATGTCTAAAAATAAGAAACATCAAGAGTTGTAAAAACATCCAAGTCTAACCCAAAAATAAGTCTACCGAAAATAAATTCGGTCAAAAGTTATATCATACTGCTCTACCCTCTATGCAGGCGCAGAGAGATCTCCCTCCTCAGCCATTGTGCATATTTAGGATCCATGCCAGCAAGATTAATATCCATAGGAGCTGGATGACTGAAACTTCCGGTGCAAATGCCTTCTGGTTTGATTTTATATTTTGCCCTGCTAGTGAAAGCCATGAGATTCATGATATCAACCATAAATGATACCGATACCGATACTGTAAACCTTGGTTAATATTAATATTTTCACACTTCTCTAGGTTGAGGTTGAGGTAGATATCATATATGATGCGGAATAGTCGGCTAAATGACATGAATGAGAAGAAAAGAAGTAGGAAGGCTCAGTCTATATACTCTAGGATACTCACTCTATACACTCTAGGATACTACGATATACTACTAGTATACTCACACTATACACTCTTACTTATGCATGTCTTTTGAGGTAATCAGTGTTATACTAGATTTTCGAAAAAATCTATAACTCTGATAGGCCCAAAAGGCTTGGCATAAGTAAATTTAATTTATGGAAAATGTCTCAAAATAGTGTACCAATCATACCTACACTTCTAGGATACTCTATACACTCTAGGTACTATGATACTTCTTAGCAAGGTTCTCAGAGTAGGTAATCCCCAATGTCTTAGATTCTCTATACACTCTAGGTACTAGGATACTCTGTACACTCTAGAGGATACTCTATAGGTACTAGGATACTCTATACACTCTAGGTACTAGGATACTCTATGTACTTCTAGAGGATACTCTATAGGAAATAGGATACTCTATACACTCTAGGTACTAGGATACTCTATACACTTCTTAGGATACTCTAGACACTATGTACTAGGATACTCTATACACTCTAGAGTAGGTAATCCCCAATATCTTAACCTAAATTAGGATTCACATTACCTATCCTAGGCAAGTCCTTACCGATACATTAGAGTAGGTAATACCTTAACTATGTTACTACTAGGTAAAAATCTCAAGCCATTTTGATAACCTTCACCCTAACCCCACATGTGAATCAAGTATTCACATCAAGATAGCAATGGCTGTAACCCCACCTTTTAATTTTTTATAGAATTTTAAAGTTTTCCCTAACTTAGATTTAAATGGAATAAATAAATTCTTATTTTCCTATGATCGTCTAATTTGAGGAAATGATTTGAATTAACTAGCATGAGTGTTGATTTACTAGTTAGTTATAGCTAACTTGAGTGGTCCCAAGTTCTCTAACTACCTTTCTAACAGATATAACCAATTCCCAACAAACCATAACCAATTGTTATAACAAACTTTTGTATTAGTCTGCAAATTCTCAAATTTTGGAGTACCTGATTGTAAAAATTCCATTATTCTTGGTTTGACTATAAAAATCAAGTGTTGAGAGAGAATAAACCATTCTCTCTCTTTCCACAGCCGAACTCTTCTTCCCAGATCCCAATCTTCATTTTCCCCAATTTTCCTCTGCGGTCAAACCCTAACTCTAAATCCTGAAGCTGACTATGGAGGAGACGGCGATCCTCACCGCCGACGACTGAGTGGACCTCCATCGACACGTCACTTCGACGATAGCAGTCATGGCAGTGCCCTCTCCAAATCGTACCAGCATCTGAGATGTCGGTGCGGAGCCACCCCTTCGGCAGCGTGTTCCAGCAACGAGCGCCATCACTCCACCACGAGCTTCCTCTCCAACGGTATTCGTTTCTATGACAATGACGACCACGACGTGTTGGGCTCCTTCCTAGCAACAATACGTCACCATATCTCGGTGTCGACGATCGAGCTTCTAGTCTTCAGCGGCGCCACAAGTTATGGTTAGGCGATTCTCCGATGATCCTCCTCGACGAGGACTGCACCGATCGACGATGGGTACTTCATCCTCTTTCTCCGGCGATGAAGCATCTTCCATAACTATGATGTCACCACAGGTCTCCCTCCCCGGCGCAGAGACTAGATCAACAAGCTGGTGAGTTCCTTTCCATCCTATTTTCTGTTGTTCTCGATTGGATCGGTCTTGATCGAATTGATCGGATCGATCGATCAGATTTGATTAATAGTTTCTTTATTTTGGTCGAACCTACTACTTTGGCTCTGAGTTTTTCCTTTCTGGACTTTACTTTAGAATTATTTGACGGAATGCTACTGAAGATTCGAGAGCATACCTGTATGAATGGCAGCAGTTAGGAATATATCGGATTCTTCTCGATCTGTTGTTCGATATAATGTCACTTTGGGATCACACTAGGACGCGAAGGAGACCGTGTCCAACTTCTTGGGAGTGTCCTGACACCAGATCAAATCTCCTCTTCCCAGGTAACAGCTATCCTTCTTAATAAATAAATAGTGTATCATTTTGAATCTGGGTGATGATGGAGTGTTAGGTAGGGATTCGATCGGGATGCAGGGATTGATGGTTTTGTTTGTGTCCAGTTCGATCTGTATCCTGGTGGGTTGGGCTTTGTGTTCGTGCCGGTGCTGATCATAACCGATCAGGGCACATGTCTGGTTGCGTGGGTGAGGTTCTTGTTTGTGTCCAGTCTTGCTCATGCCCAGATCCGTGCTGTGCCAGTGCTCGTGTTGCTTGTGTTAAAGCGTGGTGTTCTTGATGAGTACTGATCGTTCATGTCCTATTTGCACGTTGTGTGGGTGTAATCTTGATGGAGTCGGGTTGCTGACCAGTGAACGGAAAGAACTGTAATTTAGTGTTGGACAAACCTATTCTATAGCAATTAATTTTTCATTCAATTTGTTTGTATATTTTTCTTGTTCGAATTCTGGTGCGAGAGTCAAATTGCAGGATTGGGATTTAGTTTTGTAGATTCTTATTGTGTTATGTAAATTTATGATTGATTTGTATAATCTGGTGTAGGGAGATCCAGATTCAGATTCAGTCGATGATCATTTGCAATTTTTGTCGTCGCCCAGGACATCACCACAATGAGTGCCACAAGAGACGGAGGCTATGCCTACACTGCGGATCACCTGCCTACCAAGTCAAGCATTGCCTGGAGACCGTTGATCACACTGTCCAAGGGTGAGCACGAAGAGCACCAGGACTACAGCAAGGGGGACCCACCTCTCCAGATTCATCAATCATATGGAACACCACCGTAGGGACTAGCCTACGACAGGACAGTTGAAGAAGTTGAAGTGATTCCAATACCGGAGGAATACTGAAGAAGTACTGAAGACAGAAGGTTTCTTTTGCATAGTTGGAAAAATCATGAATCTTGATTTGCAATCCAGTATTCCCTTAAATTCCCCCTAACACTTTGATCATTTCTTAAAACTTCTTATTTTCTATTTTGAAACCTTGGGTGATATTCGGGATGTACCTCAAAAGATTGTTCATATTCAAGGATCTTGTTCGTAACCCTATTTTATTCAAGATCTTCTGTTCGATAACTTGTTTCATATTCATTGTTCATGACTTTTTTTCTACAGATTGACTTCTATTTGAGAAGTTGGTTCTCTATTTAAACCTTGTTCTATTCAACACTTGTTTGAGATTCTGTCCATATTCGAGACATTGTTTGGAGATTCTATTTTCTATTGATTTTATTTCTTATTCGAAACCTTGTTCGCATTCAAAATCGTGTTTGAGTCTTGCTCCTATTCGAGGTTTCGTTTGAAGGTTCGTTTTCTATGTTGAAATTTTGACTCATTCCCTATTAAGTTTTGTTTCCTATTCGTGACTCATTTCTATTCAAGAATTTGTTTCCGTTCACGAATCGTTTGACCTCGTTTCTTATTTGAGATTCCGCTTGTTTCATATTCACCATTCGATGCTTGTTTCCTATTCACTAATTGATACTATGTTTTTATTCACTATTTCTGGTCTTGCTTCTTGTTCGAGATTTTCTATTCGAGAATTATTTCCTACCTGCGATTTTGTTTCCTATTGGAGATCTGTTCGAGATTTTATTGTTATTCGAGATTTTATTGGAACTTATTTTCGGTACGAGATTGTATTTCTTATTTTGACAACTTTGTCTCCTATCTGATACTTTGTTTTTATTCATCCTTCGAGACTCTGTTATTCCTTAGGGATAACGTTCCATATAAGAAATCTTGTTACCATTCCAGGTTTTATTTGGAATTTCTATTACCGTTTGAAACTTTGTTCCCTGTTGAGGTTAAAATCTCCTTGTTGCCCTTTTAGTACTCACTACTCCTTGGTAGGATCCGTTGCTGTTTCTTACTACCTAATAAACCCTTGTTTTCTAAAAGACAGATAACCTCAACTTTTATCGTGACTTGGACTATTGGAACTCATTTTGAATTCTTAGAACTTTATTTTATAATTCCTATGGATAAGGTTGAGCGACAATTCGATGACCTACTTGGGTGTGGCAGTTGCACACTGCAGCCATTATCTGGATTATGGAGACTGAAAGTTCACTGCAGCTAGCAGTGCACTGGCGAGACATGAACTCTAAGTTGAAGTGATTTCCGACATTCATAGGTTTTTGGGTATTATTGAGACTTTATCCTAAATTATTCATATTTTGATCTCTTGGATTGCTTCATTGATAATTGTTGGAAAATGGATAAAATTGATAGAATATTCGGTAACATATCGTTATTTGAGTCACAGAGCCGAAAGTTCACTGCAGCCAGCTATACACTGGCGAGGCAGGGATTCTAAGTAAAGTGATTTCAAATATCTATATGTTTTCGGATACCATAGAGACTATGTCCCTTTTTTCTTATAATTATTAATTTTTCGTGAATCATAAATCCTTACACTTTCACCAATACTTCCTGGGTGCTTCCATGCGCTTTCTCAAATCAACCCTTGTAATTCCCTCCTCGCATTTTATCGTTGGGTCATTGATTTTCACAATAAATATATCTTGCTAGATTTTGACTCCGTTCACTCAATTTTCCTCATCATACTTATATTTTGATCGTGTTTATCTAAATTTTACTTCAATCATGCCTATCCAACCATGACTTGTCTATCTTGTTCCAGCTAATTGTGCAAACTTTCGTGTTTGACCGTGCTTTGAAAATCGTGCCTTCATGGTTTTACGCCTCTAACTCGTGGTTAAAAATCTCATCCCGCCTCGTGCCTAATTGATTCTCGATCATTGTTAGATCATGATATTTTAACTCCCTGTATGAAATTATCGTATTTGGTCTTTATTAAACATTGTTTCATTTCATGTCTGACCAATTTTGGTCATAATATATCATACCTTTTATCCCTTTATTTTGTCACGACAAGTCATTTCAAATCTTTACGATTTTGTATCTAGTCATTGAGCGTATTCACACATGCATCTAACCATTTTTGAATTTCATGTTATTCATATATCATGTCGTACTCTTTGGAATTTCGAGGAAAAAATTTTCTAAGGGGGGAGATTTGTAACCCCACCTTTTAATTATTATAGAATTTTAAAGTTTTCCCTAATTTAGATTTAAATGGAATAAATAAATTCTTATTTTCCTATGATTGTCTAATTTAAGGAAATGATTTTAATTAATTAGCATGAGTGTTGATTTACTAGTTAGTTATAACTAACTTGAGTGGTCCCAAGTTTTCTAACTACCTTTCTAACAGATATAACCAATTCCCAACAACCCATAACCAAATGTTATAACAAACTTTTGTATTGGTCTGTAAATTCTCAAATTTTGGAATACCTGATTGTAAAAATTCTATTATTCTTGGCTTGACTATAAAAATCAAGTGTGGAGAGAGAATAAACCATTCTCTCATTTTTCCCACAGCCGAACTCTTCTTCCCAGATCCCAGTCTTCCTTTTCTCCAATTTTCCTCTGCGGCCGAACCCTAACCCTAAATTCGGAAGCTGACCATGGAGGAGACGGCGATCCTCACCGCCGACGACTGAGCGGACCTCCATCGACGTGCTACTTCGACGACAGCAGCCATGGCGGCGCCCTCCCCAAACCACGTCGGCGACTGAGATGTCGGTGCGGAGCCACCCCTTCGGCAGCGTGTTCCAGCAATGGGAGCCATCACTCCACCACGAGCTTCCTCTCCAATGTTGTTCATTTCCACGACAACGACGACCACGACGTGTCGGGCTCCTTCCCAACTACAACACGTCGACCATATCTCGGTGTCGGCGATCGAGATTCTAGTCTTCAGCGGCGCCACTGCTTATGGTTAGGCGATTCTCCGACGATCCTCCTCGGCGAGGACTGCACCGATCGGCGACGAGCAGTTCATCCTCTTTCTCCGACGACGAAGCATCTTCTCCAGCCACGGTGTCACCACAGGTCTCCCTCCTCGGCATAGAGACTAGATCAACAAGCCAGTGAGTTCCTTTCCATCCTATTTTCCATTGGTCTTCCCCAGCCACGATGTCACCATAGGTCTCTCGATTGGATCGATCTTGATCGAATTGATCTGATCGATCGATCAGATTTGATTAATAGTTTATTTACTTTGGTCGAACCTAATACTTTGGCTCTAAGTTTTTCCTTTCTGGACTCTTCTTTAGTATTATTTGACAAAATGCTATTGAGGATTCGAGAGCATACCTGTACGAATGGCGACAGTTAGGAATCGATCGAATTCTTCTTGATCTGTTGTTTGATATAATGTCACTTTGGGATCACACCAGGATGCAAAGGAGACCGTGTCCAACTTCTTGGGAGTGTCCTGACACCAGATCTGACCTCCACTTCCCAGGTAACAGTTATCCTTCTTAATGAATAAATAGGGTATCATTTTGAATCTGGGTGATGGTGGAGCGTCAGGCTGGGATTCGATCGGGATACAGGGGATTGATGGTTTGTTTGTGTCTAGTTCGATCTGTATCCTGGTGGTTGGGTTTTGTGTTTGTGCCGGTGCTGATCATAACAGATCAGGGCGTATGTCTGGTTGTGTATGTGAGGTTCTTGTTAGTGTCCAGTCTTGCTCATGGCAGAGCCATGCTGTGCCAGAGCTCGTGTAGCTTGTGTTCAAGCGTGGCGTTCTTGATGAGTACTGATCGTTCGTATCCCATTTGCACGTACGTGTCTGGTTGTGTGGGTGTATTCTTGATGGAGTCGGGTTGCTGACCAGTGAAGGGGAAGACCTGTAATTTAGTATTAGACAAACCTATTCTATAGTAATTAATTTTTCATTCAATTTGTTTGCATATTTTTCTTGTTCGAATTCTGGTGGGAGAGTCAAATTGAAGGATTGGGATTTAGTTTTGTAGATTCTTATTGTGTTATGTAAATTTATGATTGGTTTGTATAATCTGGTGTAGGGTTGAGTTGTGATTCAATTGAACTCACTTTGTAGCTGAGTAGATTGGAGTAGAAGGTTTTGTTTGACCTGGGGGTTTGAATATATTTCTGGGTTGGTGGCAATGACTGTTTGATTATATGCATGTTTCTAATATAAAGTGTCTTGAACACATGAGGGAGTTGTGAAGTTGTGGGCAGGGTTAGTAGCTTTGTGGAAATTGAGTTGTGGTTATCTGGGCTTGGTTTTATTATGGCAATAGGGTTAGATGAATGAGTATTTTGCAAGTTGAGTTGGTGGACCTAGACTGTGGTCATGCTGAGCTCTATTTCGAAGTTATAGTTGGACTTTTGAGTTGAGTACAACCAACTTTTGGTAGTGATCGAGTTGTGTATACCTTCCTGGAATTGTATATTTAATTTTGGTAAAAATTTGATTTTTATAAAAATGGAGGGTTTTACTAGTATCATGTTGAATACTCTATTAGTTGGCTTCTGATTAAGTATGTGGCCTCTTATTCATGACTTGTGTTGAGCTGCTAGCGTGCCATAAAGGAGAACAGTTGTAATGATATAATATTGGGATATACTTGGGCCAGAGTCTCATCATTTTTATATGGGTTGTGTCTTGTTTTGGCTAGTGGGGTAGTTAAGAAGCATTGCTACCATTCATCACTATTTACATTAATAGGATTATTTTATAATCATTAGCTTGCCTAGATTTGCAGTATATATAAATTTATTTCTAAAAAAAATTTCTAAAATTATATTCTTAGCTAATATAATAGAACAAAGAAATTCTTGAAATAACTAGATTGACTTCTTGTTGGATTACTAGAGGAGTTAGTTAACTTAGCAAACATTTAATTAGTGGATTTTTATTGCTTAGAACTCATCCAACTTGTACCCATTATCAGGAAGACATCCAGCTTTACTTCATAATCCCGATCACCCTGAGCAAGGCAAGTACATTATATGGTCTTGTGCATTTACATTCATGTCTTATACTTTTCATCTTGGATACAATATTACACGATATGGTCTTGTACTCTTGATTCATGTTCCATGTACTTTACTTGTGTCTGGGGAGGGAAAATATTACAGATGTGTGATCAAACCCAAGTTACAAATTCATGTGAATAGCTTAGGCCTCGTACCGTGCACGTGGGACCTAAGCCATATCACTATTCATGTTCCATCTTCTATCCAAGCCGATCACATACTCTGTATGTATTTCGATATATTGTATATGTCAGGTTCCTTGTATATTTTATGTTCAGGTTTTCATGTTCCCTGTATTTTCTGTATTTACTTTTCAGCATTCATGTTCTAATTTCCTGTACTTTATATTTCATGTTCTCCTGTACTCATTTTCATATCATGATGTTCTTGTTCATTACTTAGAATTATACTTTGCTCTACTCTTGACTGGATATGTTGCAGGTGTACTTGCAGGATATTATTCTATCTTATGGGCCAGAGCCCGAGATCTTAGCTGAGCAGGATAGAGACATGACTTAGCTAGAGGCTTCAGGTTTAGACTGTTTAGCTTTACTCCTAGATATTGTTTTAGAGTTCATAGTATATTTCATTCCTGATGACTCTGGTACCTTTATGTTATATGGATTTGTGGATTATGGTGATCTTTCTGGGAATGTTTTATAGATGCTGTGATTGTGCACATTCATGTTTATCTGGTTAGATTTTCCTAGCTTGGTACAACTTACTTTGTTGTGTCAAATGATGAAGGCTGGGCGTGTCCGACTCGTGTCCGATTATTCGAGAGTGGGTCATGACAATGGCAGTGTCAACGTGACTGTAAGTCCTGTGAGTCCACGTATCTGTGTGTCGTGTGTGTCCACTTGTCTGTGTGTTATGTTATATACTTCCGTGTCTGCATATTAGGGTACGTATGTGTGTATCTGTGTGTCTGTATCTCAGTGCGTGAATGTTTATGTCCGTGTCCGTGTTCATGTCGTAGCAGATTGAGGGAGTGTGTCAATGTCATGTCAGTGAATGTGTTGATGTCGTATCAGTGTGTCTACGTCGTGTCAGTGAGAGATAGGGCTAGGGTTAGGTATACCTGGATGGGGTTGGGTCGGGGTCGCCGAAACGGAGCGGGGGACGAGGGGTCGACGGTGGAGGAGCGGCGATGAGGTCACCAGGGGGCGAGGAGTGGTCGTCGGGGCAGGGGAAAGGGGTCGCCAGAAGGAGCGGTCACCGGAGGGAGGCCTCGCCGAAGGGGAGGAGCTCGCCTGGAGGAGGGGTCGTCGGAGACGAGAAGGGGAGGGGGAGAGAGATTTGGGGCTCGAGGAGGGAGATAAAAAATTTGGGTGAAATAAAATAAAATTGATCGGGTTCCTAGAACCCTATATGAAATTTTTAGCGACGCCTGAGAGAGTCGTCGCTGTTCAGTAATTGGATAGCGACATACTTGATTAAATGTCACAAAATGTCGCTGAATAAAATAAATCAATAATGTTTTGCGACTAAATCGCGACTTGTTCTTTCCAAACCATAATTCTAGTCGCTATTAGTCGCTAAACATCGCTAATAATGACGTTCAGCCACGTCATTTTCATACGTCGCTAAATACACAAAACATAGCGACATTTTAACTGGAGTCGCTAATCTCGTCGCTAATTTGACATATTTTTGTAGTGCATGAAGACGACTACAGTTGAATATTCATGTAGTTTATTGAAATTTATTTTGCAGTGGTTGTCCAAAGATAAACTATTCTAAAAATCTGTATACCTTTCATTAGTGTCATGTTCTTGACTTGTCTTCTTCCTTTGTATGACGATAGTTTTTTCCCTTGACGATAGTTGTCCAAGATAAACAAATCATGAAATTTGTATACCTTTTGTAGGCTTCGCCCCCAAACCACCATGGGGGGCCCTGCCCCCTCGACCCCCGTCCACTAACAGAGCAGCGGAACCCCCGACTACGAGGCCCCAAAGATGTTGTTAGGCGGTTCAGAGAAATCTTGTAGGTGAGCATTGCCCTTGGCCCATCATAAATTCATCGCATAGGTCCATGTTTGATCGTGCTTATTGCTTTTATACAAATACAAATTAGACGAACAAAGCAATACAAATAGTAGAAAGTAAAATATCATTAGTGCACATTAGGACAGTATTATGTTTAAGTAGAAATTACTATAGTAATTGTATAATTATTAGTGATATTGTAATGCTAGACTTAAGCGATTAGCCATAATAAAAATATAGCTATAACATCGGGTTAACACACAAGACATCTATAGAACAACAACTCAAACTATAGATATATAGATGATCATGAAGCTACAAAATGAAATACTGGCAATACTATACAATAATACAAATTTCTATAGTTGTAGTCTAGAATATATACAATTATTTTGCCCACAGACGGGACTTGTCCTCCAGAACATGAGCTAACACATGCTCGATGTCACGCCCTAGCCCCAGAATACGCGGGACCAAGCTACGTAACAACGGCCAGTAGATGCGTATTCAAGAATTTTTCCAATTTAATGGAATTCTCAAGTGCCTATTAAGCTGTAACTAAGTAATAACAGAATCACAGGTATGCTAAATCTCATCCAGAGAATAAGTAAACTAGTCTGAATACAATAAAGTCAATGTAATCAGAAATAAGTCATACAGAACCATGATAAGTATATAAAGTTGGTGGAGACAAATCAACTACTCAAATTGTCACGACCCGTACCCGTTTTTCATGATACGAGTGTGTGCGCAAGTCCAGCCTACGCCGAAGTGTAGGCGGTAGAATGCTATCTAGACCATAATGCTCAAAATCACAATAATAATAACTTTATTTCTCATTCACATTGCTACATTAATTAAAATGTTTAAAATATTTATATTTGAAGAATTTACAAGTCTCACAAAATAAAATAAAACAACTAATCTTCTAGGTTGGCCTTCCAACATACCCATGTCTTCTCCAACGGTCCAAAGCATAATATAGCAGGCAATTATCTAAAAAATATTGGTTTCCAGTCAGGAATGGAACACGCACACATATGACAAGCTATTCAAAACATAATAGGATTTGTAAAAGATAGAAATATCATATGTGAGATAAATGAGCAGGAAAACTAGTGCCATGGCATATCAAGAAAGGAAACAAGTAAACTCTATAACAAGAAATATCAACTAGAATGAAAAACATCTAAATGTGGTGACATGCTAGGTGACGAAGAAAACAAGAAGATACAAGTAATAGTCATCTATCTAAGTGTGTTGAAATATAGTGTTCGACATGTGAACGGCTAAAGGATAAATCCGGCAACCCACACGTGGAATGTGCGACTGCTATCAGGCACGAATAGAACAATAGAATGGAAAAGATACTTCACACATCTATTAACATATTTCTTCGCCCGATTAGTACTCATGGACTCGAACAAGTCATGAACATGGTAATCATGTGAATGGTACTCAAGAAGTATAATATATAGAGATCCATAATACTAACCCGTGTAACAAGTGTGTTAGCAAGCAGAAGAAGCATATGTATAATATGTAATGGAAAAACTATTAGAGATCGAAAGCAATCAGTATATGTACTTGCATGGGTTCCTTTTCTAGTGAAACCGATAATACCATTGTGTTCGAATAGTCTAGTTGGCTTAGGGGTAGCACGCAAAACCAACAATATCCAACCACTCAGTGAGCCACGAAAGTTAATTCCTGTAATTGTCCCTAGATGCTGAAAAAGAAATCCCTAACATGTTTGGCATAAGACAAATGTCTAAGTTTGACTATCTATAAGTCCAATTCTGGACACAGGAGCAAAACAGTAATTTTTGCCAAAATAGTCTTCGCCGTTGGACCCGCTTTGTACCGAAAAATGTGCCAGAGCCTTTGGTCTCTAAAGTTGATGAATTATATACCTACGAGTACAGCTTTTCGATACAAACTCAATGGTATGTCCATATTTAGAATCCGATGAACCGTGCACAAAATCATTCGTTGAGTCGGATCGCGGGCCTGCCAGAATAGTGTTTCGGTTAACCTTCTCAGAATCGGACCAAACATGGCTCACCGGACCAGAAAAATGATACGAGTCCAATGGCACAAGTTTCATCTCGAGATGACGAACGTACACGAAGTTGTAGGCTAGTTCGCCAAGAGATCGATACGGGGTATCTCGATCGATACACCTCGATTTTGTCGCGCTCACACAACTAAATCGAGTTCTGTTGAATCTCACACGTCGACAACATCCAAACGCGTGAGATTCGACAGAACTCGTTCAGGATGGGGTATCTCGATCGATACAGGATATCTCGATTAGAACGTATGGCATATCGAAAGAATTTTCTAAAAATATCTGTTTTGCAAAAGCTATTTTTTCTCATTTTTGGAAATCAAGTATCCTGACACACATTTGATGAATTTAGGATCTACAATAGGTGTTGTGAAGCCCTATAGGTTGACTACTACTGTCTTCAATTAGTTTCAAAAAGTGGTGCACAAATTGATCGGATTCGATCCTCCAATAGGGGCACCTAAACTGTTTTTGAAACAGGTTTTGGTTGATTTTTGGATCGATTTCCAGAGAAATCTAGTCGAGTATACTCAAATCTAATTAAAGGGTCACGTAGATGGGTATATAGGCCACGTGTAGGTTTTCGTAATTTGAAGAATAATGAATCGAGGAGTGGGGTAGTCGCACTTGGAAGATAGGGGGGTCGCTACCTACCCCTACTATTGCGACTGCTGTTGTTGTGCCTTGCTGCCGTCGCTGCACCTGACAGCCGCCGCATGCGGCATTCTAACGGCCACCACGGGTCGGGGCATCAGGGATGGAGGGTCGAGTAGGTCGGCGAGAGTTAGGGTTTATGGAATTTTCTCTCTGTTCCCTCTCTCGCGATAAATAATTAGGGGAAGGGTCGATTTTTGGAAATACTACTCCCACAGGGAACAATATTGATGGCTTTTTTTTATCCTTTCTTATATATATATATATATATATATATATATATATATATATAATATATATATATATATATATATATATATATATATATATATATATAATATATATATGTATGTATGTATGTATGTATGTATGTATAGAGGTATTTACATCCACATATGGGGTACCCACACAGAATATTTATACTAATAAAATAAAACCAAGTAAAATAGTATTCATACATATTATTTAATAATATTACAAATAAACATAAAATACGTATTCTTTTAATTATATATATTCACATATATAACCTAGTATATATAGTACTAAAAATATTTTTCTATACACACACACTCCTATAAATTATAGAAATCTAAGAAAATATTAATGTCAATTATTATCACATTTGTAAAATAAAAGACAATTTTATTATCAAATAACTCCTATGTCACGGAGTGATTACGGACAACTTCGACATTGTTTTCACTTGTCGTTATTTTTGTTGGAATCTTATAGAGGTCAGATTTTAGATAATATATTTTATTTTCTGAGATATTATATCAGAATTTCTGGAAAATTATTTGAGTGTTGGTCGTTCGAAACTCGACTCATCGTACGGTTTTCGAGATTTTGGGAGATCCCGAACTCCGATTTGCGATTCTTTTAAAGTTTTGGAAAGATGACACGACGATCTTCGACATATTTTTATTTTAGAATTTCAGAATTTTAATTATTGTTTATTTATTACGTTGAACTCAGATTTTATCGATAAATCATCAATTTGGTCACGGTTAGCCATAACGGTGATATCTTTTGACCAAAGCATAATTTTACGGTAGATCGATTCCGGTGCACTCATGGTACTAAAATCTACCAAGTTGCACTTTCCAATTCTTGAATTTATAATATTTGACTAGATGGTCAATGGTACACCACGATTTGTGTGCCATGGTTTCCAAAATTGGAAACGTGACTTTATATGGCCAGAATTTCCTATTTTAATTATATTTCAGATTATTATTAGGTTAAATTAGGTTTTTAAGTAATTTATTCCAGAATTAATTATCATTAGATTAGTTAACCCATTAGCCACTTATTTCATGATTTTAGAATCTTAGAATTGCTTGTAGTTTTCGTGCACGGTTCATTGTATGATGTACATTATGGGTTGATAGCTCTTAGATCGGCGTTCCTTTCATCCTCGACTTGTGATTACAGTTTGTTCAAGGGTTCAGGCAAGTACAACATTATATTATGTTTTGGTACATTATAATGCTTTCTTTATCGTTTTCTTGTTTGATATCCCATTGAGACACAATGGTGACATGGTAGACTTATTGTATCCTTTTATTGTATCATTGACCATTATTGATTGTTAGTGAGTCGGAAGGGAAAATACTCGGTAGGTATGTGAACAAACACAACTATTGTTATTCTGTATAGCTAAGTCATGCACTGCACATATGAGTTAGCCGTACCAAATTATTGTGGACAGCCATCGTATGATGTGTCGTGTCAACCCAGCCGTTCATGTATCGAGAGCTATTTCACACATACAATTGTTTCCATTGTTCATGATCTTAGTTCAGTTCTTTATCTTCATGTTTCTTTTTCATTAACCTACTCGTTCATGATTATTGCTTTTCATGTCCAGTTCACATCTTGCTAGTTCTTTATATGTTCTTTACCGTTACTATTTCTTTTTGTTTCTATCTTATTTTGTGCTAACAACATTAAATGCAATATGGTTGTACTTTGCTCCTTTTCTGACTAGATCGTTGCAGGTGACTTTTCGTGCTTCCTACTCTTATGCCATGGACTATACAGGAGAGACATGGGTATATGCGAAGGTCAACCCTAGAAGACTTGTTAGTTGCATTGGTAATTTTTTTAATATTTGTAAGACGTTGTATTTTGATTAACTGTAAAACTTGTGAATATTTTAAATTGATTTAGTTGTTGTGAATGAGCAATAAAGATAGTATTTATGATACTTTTGTTTATTGCGGACTAGAAAGCGTACTACCATCGACACTTGCGGTGTAGGCTGTACTTGGACATGCATTCGTATCCCGAAAAACGGGTGTGGGTCGTGACACCTATATTTCAAACTCTATAATTGGTAATGTTTAGATTTATTCCAGCCTTCATCATGTTTAGTTTAATCATATTCATGTTCGTGCCGAACTTTAATCATGCTTGGATGACTTGCATGGTTAGCCTTAATCGTAACTACATCCTACTCGTATCAAAGTCATTTAATCATGTTAAACTTTATCTAACTTTTGATCATTGATCATGCTTATATAATTTTAGCTAGTGGTTAATCGTGCCTAATGACTTTTTAGCTAATTCTATTTCGCTTCTATCCTTAAGCATGCTTAGATCTTATCTTGACTAGATCCTTTGACCATAAAATTGGGTCATATTTTTGATCATGCCTAAGCAATTGTTGTGTTAAACTGATTTCTTTGATCATCCTTAACACAAAATTTGATCATGACTCTATCATAATATTTTGATCGTGCCAATCGCATTTTATTATTTTGATTTTATCCACAATTATGCGTGACTAATTTGATCAGGAATCATATTCTCTTGATTATATCAATTGTCGTTTTATAATCGATTGAAATTTCGTCTCTTGATTATATCTTAATCGTACCTAATCGTGCCCTTTGAAAGTTTAAGGATAAATTTTTTCTAAGGTAGGTAGATTTGTAAGCCTACTTCCAATGTGCAAATCTTATTTTCTAACTATTTATTTTATTTGAACATCATGATTAGAATTACTTCTCTGAAACTATAAAGATTTTTTGCTATTATTTTTGTATTTCGAAACTAATTAAAATTTATAGTTTGAAATGCTATTTAATTTTCTAAAAACATATCTTCTTGAATTTTTGGAATTAGAAAAATGTTGTTCAATTTCGGTTTCTAAAATAGTGTAAAGTTTATATTTATGTTTAAATAAGATTGATTAAAATAGTATATATATATATATATATATATTTCTATATATATATATATATATATAATAGATATATAAATAAATAAAATAAAATAAATATATATATTTTTATTTTATTTTATTTTATTTATATATATATATATATAAAATAAAATAAAATATATATAGATATGTATTTATTTTTTTTATATATATATATATTATAATATATATATATATATATATATATAAGGGCGATGATGAGTTAGCCTGTGTGATGCAGGGCATCCACAACGTCGGAGGCCTGACGATATAGGGCTACAAACTGAGCCTGCGTGGGGCAGAATAAAGAAAAAAAAAAAAAAAAAAAAAAAAAAAAATATATTATATATATATATTATATATATATATATATTATATATAATTATATATATAAAATATATATATATATATATATATATATATATTTTATATATATATTATATATATATATATATATGAATTATCGTGAAGATATCATATTCAAATTACTAGGATGACTAATATTTAAAATAAGATTTGAGTTATAATAATAGCTTTAAATTTTTTGATTGAAACTAATAATTTTAATTCGACTTGTTATCTTTTGTTCAATGCTTCCGATTATTTTCTTGTCTATTATATTTAAATTCGAGGATCAAATGTCACTTCCCGATCCTGGAATACGTATTTTAATACGTAAACCGAAATCATATTTACCTTGTATTTATACTGTATTTATTATGCTGTATTTCTTCATGCTTCCCAAATATTCGAAAAATTATTTCCTAATTTATTTCCTGCATTTGGGCCTACAATTTGGCTCATTGGGTAACCTATTCTTGGTTCACCAATGGTTCATCATGAACCCTTTGGTTCATCATGAACCCATGGGTTCAAGATTCTATATAATAACTCAACTCATTCTCTCCCTCTCATTTATTTCCTCTCATTACTTTCCTCTACCAACCAAGGCAAGTACCAACTTGCTCAAGAGATGGACCATAAATGTTGTTGATGTTTTCTTACAAAATTATTTGTCAAAATATGTTCTTCTCCTATTCTATACTAGTTTAGAACTGAAGTTTTCATTTGAAGCTTTAATTTTTGTAGATCTAGGTTTTAACCATTTTCGGATCTTCTTGGTTTTGATCTAGTAAACTTCATTATTTTCAAGTTTTGATGGTTCCACGTTGTAGAATTTTGTTCTACCCCATTTGACCTAAGGAAGTTCCGATTTGGGCTCCGGATGAAGGTTTTATGTAGTTGGAAGCCATGGTTGCTTGGCTCTCTTCTCGGAAAGTGGAGAGAAGAAGAGTACTTGACCGCATGAATCCTCATGCGGCAAGCCTCTGGCCGCATGGCTTTCCAGCCGTATGAGACTCGTTCGAGCTCAGCGCATGGAAAGTCCTTCCTAGACGCATAAGACTCGCTTGGAGTACTTGACCGTATGAATCTTCATGCGGCAAGTAATTGAGCCGCATAGCCTT